>CM065658.1:22571285-22581795 GCA_033220385.1 Triplophysa yarkandensis
CAGCCTGGTATGGGAACTGCTCGGTGGCTGACAGCAAAGCCCTGCAGTGGGTGGTGCCCAAAAACTGCCCAACGCATCACAGGACAACACTTCCTGTTATTGAGGAAATCCAGAGACACGCTGTCTTGGAGGAGGTCCCAGCATTCTCAAGGACTCGTCTCACCCTGACCACAGACTCTTTTACCTCCTGCCTTCCAGGGGAACGTTTCAGGATCCTCCGGACAAGGACGACAAGATTAAGGGACAGCTTTTTCCCTAAAGCTGTCTTCTTACTTAACTCTGCCCCCTGACACACAGACTCAACTACACTTTTACATAATCCATCTGTATAGTATGTTCATAGCAAACCTGTCTGTATATCTGCTGAGTATTTTAAATCTGTAAATTTTGTCTATACTTATCTATTCTGTATAATAATTGAACATATTACATATATATTCTGTACTTACTGCTTATTGCCCTTCTGGTTAGATGATAACTGTCATGATTCTGCCTATCTTGGTCATGTTTTTCCTGTTTTTGGCAGAGTCATGGCAGACCTGTGTTGTGTGAGTGTCACATGGTATTGTTTTCTTACATGCCATGTGCTCTCTTGTCTCGTCTCTTGACCCCGCCCCTTGGTATCCCGTCTAGCTTCCATCATTCTTTCATTCCCACACCTGCCTCGTGTCGTTATCCCTTGTTATGTTCCCTATATAAAGCCCTTGTGTTTTCTGTCCTGTGTCGCTGCATTACGTTTGTTACATGTGTTACTCGTGTTCGTGGTCTGGTCCCTGAATCCTTGTTCGTGTCACGGTCTTGTTAGTGTTTCATGTTCCTGTTTGGATTGTCCCTGTTTTACCTTGTTCTAGTTTTTTTTTTAAATATTACCTTGTTTTGTGCCCCATTGTGGGAAGTCTTTTGTTTGACCATTTTGTAGTGTTTTAGTGTACTGTTTTCCCCATCGTGGGTTTTTGTTTTCCTGTTTTGTGTATTAAAGTCTTGTTTGTTCCCTGTATCACGCCTGCATTTGGGGTTCTCTCTCCTTCACCTCCATCCTAATCCTGACAATAACTGCATTACAGAAAATAAACATTTAAATGGAACACAGTGTTTGAGTCCATGTCAGCTAGGCTTTCTTCCAAATCATAGAACTACTGATGACATCTTTACACTACACACACTCATTGATGAACACGTCAAAATTAAATAAAATTTACAAAAAAGCATTTTCATTCTATTTTGGCATGTATTATATTTTAAACATCTCACAATATTCTATCCGACAAGTATATGACATCATTAAATCTATATATTCATATAACACATATGCAATATGAATTGGAAACTAAAAATAAAGGAGTGAGACAGGGTTGTAGCCTTTTAACATTTATATTAATGGTTTGGCAGTGGAATTGGAACAATCTTCCATCCCTGGACTGACACTTCAGGACAGAGACATTAAACTCTTGTTGTACGCAGATGATCTGGTGCTGCTGTCACCCACGCCACAGGGATTACAACAGAAACTGGACCTGATTGAGAACTATTGTCAGAACTGGGCCTGACAGTAAACATCAAAAAGACCAAGCTTATGATTTTTCAAAAGAAACCCAGATGTCAGGAACACAAACATCAGTTCAATCTCGGCAACACAACACTACAACACACAATGCAATACACATACCTTGGCCTGATAATGACTGCTTCAGGAAGTTTTAATATGGCAATAAATGCACTAAAGATAAAGCTCGGCGAGCTATGTTTGCTATTAAAAAAACATTTCAAAATATTGAAATGCCGATCAAAATATGGTGTAAAATATTTGACAGTGTAATACAGCCCATAGCGCTGTATGGAAGTGAGGTTTGGGGTCCAATCAGTGATCAAAGCTACACCAGATGGGAAAACATCCATTGAAACCCTAAATACAGAATTCTGCAAAACAATTTTAAAAGTTTTAACAAAAAACAACAATTCATGTAGGGCAGATTTTGGCCGGTTCCCAATAATTATTAACATGCAAAAAAGATCCCTTTTATCCATTCCAGTCCAGTAGATTCCCTACAACATAAAGCTCTAAAAAACAAGAACTAAATCCACAAAAGAGTTCACTATGTCCAGTCATTACAAAACTAACCAACCCTGACCAGTCTCAAACTCTGTCACTGCCTCAATTTTGGAATAAATCAAATTATTAAAGAAACTAAAAATATATATCTTTACTGTAGTCTAAAATTCAATTATATATTCAGAGAATATCTCCAAAATATTAAAATACAAAAATAATCAGTTAACATGTAAATATAGAGTCAGTCAACACAATTAATGTCCAAATCTGTACCCGAAAACATTTTCAAAAATAGACCATTTCGGAATGCAATATGATTGTGTTGTATGAAACGTATAGTGTTTAAGTCTGTTTGCTCAGGACATTGATAGGATTTTGCAGTCTACCCCAAGTAAGTAGACTGGACACCAACATGTAATATTCTCAAGTATCGACAATGACCCCTTGAATGTCAGGTTTAAGTACTTCTGCTTTGAGTTGTGCCATCTTATTGTCCAAAATACCTTTGTTATAAGAAGAATAATTTTATCCCAAAAAATGTGCCAATAGTATTGTTTGAAAGTTCGCGGGAATGGCATCCCTGGTGATGCTGCTGCTGTTCATTGGACACAGGGTTGGGTTTATTACGGATCTGGAGTCACAATGGAAGAGGCTTTGCTTGGTTATAAATTGGTTATAACCACATCTCTTATGGTTCTCGGATGAATAAAGCTGTTTTTGTTTTCTGAAAGAAGAATGTTTGGTCCATGCTTTAATCAAGAGAGGAGTCTTTATCAATGACATGTTTGTTCAAGTTTCACCGCAATCTGTTCCTTCTACAAGGGCAGTTATTTCAGGAGTTCCACCTTTCATCCCTAATGAATTGATTCAACAAGTACAACAACAACTTCTCATGGTGAACAAATGTTAAATGTAGATAATGAGATGGTAAAGACTATTAAAGAAACTGAAAAAGTTACTGAGATACCATTGATGAAGGTGTAGAGACATTAAAAGAAGGTAAAAATACAGGAGAAGGAATGAATTCAAGTGAAACCATGGATAAAGCTGTGCCTGCTTTTAAGGATGTATTTGTTAAAAATAACTAAAAGGATGTAGAAACTGTGTCAAGTGATAAAAATCAAGTTGAAAGTGATGCTGAACAGGATGAGTCAGATGGAGAAGGATTTGATTGGTCAGTCAGGTCAATCGGTCTGTATTCACTAGAGGAAATACATAATTTATTCAATGAAACTTTTGGACAGTCTGCTAAGTTTGATGACTATTTTGCTGATGCAGAACAATTTATGTCGGTTGCAGTTTGGGAAAAAATGGTAGGGTTTATTTGTTAGAGGAAAAGAAGCAGTATTGATTGAGGAAACGTGTCACAGCATTGAGAAAGGTCTCCGAATAATTTTTTTCAAATAATGGGAGTAATGTTAGTGTAGGGGTGGTTGTGCTCTTCTCTAACAGTTTAAAAGTGAAGATTTTAAATATTTTATGTTAGTCAATGATCAGGGTTAATTGGTTAAAACTGATAAAGAGTGTTCAACATATTGTTTTTTTAATATTTGCTCTCCTAATATTGGGATGGAAACAATTGATTTTTTAATATTACAAATAAAGTCTTGAATAAAGTTATTGTGATTATTTTGTTTTGGGAGGAGACTGGAATTGTAATGTTGATTTTAATATTGACAGGCTTAGTGAGGATCCACATTTACAGTCCAGTAAAAACCTTAAAAAAATTATTACTTAACTTTGATTTAATTGATACATGGATAAAGGTTGTGGATGGTAAAGTAAATGCAGCTAGATAAGGTTTTATATCTCAAAAGGGCTAAGATCCAAGTGAAATGATAGCTCTATTAGCTATATCAGTTTCTCTGACCGTGATCTTATTACTGTTACCTTTCTCTTGAATCAAGTAGTTAACAGATCTCAGGCATTTTTTTAAAGATTATATTTTTTGTGAAAATTTTAAGATTTTGTCGGTTCAAGGCAAAATAAGGAGAGTCTTTAAATCAGTGGTGGGAAGTTGGGAAGGCACAAATTTGAATATTTTGTCAACAGTCTACCTCTTTTTCCTCTATTATGTTAAAAGAGGCAATAGAAGAGGTTGAGCATTGACACATTGAGCACAACCTTTTAAATGGCAAGGAGGTTGGAAATAATGACGAACTGCCATAAAGAAGTTGAAGTAGAGTTTCTTGCTGCAAGAGAAAGGAGCTCTTGTGAGGTCAAGATTTATTCATTTGAAGAATATGGATGCCTCAGGTACTTTCTTTTTCAACTTGGAGAAAAGTTCTGTGAAAGACAGCACACGATATTTTTAAATGTCCAGATTGTCATGTAACAACAGATGGAGTGGAAATGAGGAGTTGTGCTTCAGACTTTTATACTGAGTTGTATGGCAAGGAACAATGTGATAAACAGTGTATCCAGAAACTTTTAGAAGGTCTTCCTCAAGTTAACGGTGTTGAAAAAGCTGAAGTGGATATCAAATTAAGCTTTAAAGAACTGACTTTTACTGTTAATCAACTGGCATCTGGGACGTGAACCTGGAATAGATGGACTTACTATTGATTTTATAAACAACTTTGGGGAGTCATTTGAACTGATCTGCATGAGGTTCTAATGAGTTCATAAGATAATAATGTAAACATTACTTCCTAACAAGGGAGACTTACCTGAACTTAAGAACTGGAGACCTGTTGCTCTTTTGTGTACAGATTATAAAGTGCTTTCTAGAGCCTTGTCTAACAGATTAAAGCCCTTTATAGGCTTACATGTATATATGAATCAGACGTATTGCATTCCAGATCGGACTATAATGGACAATTTGTTTTTAATTAGAGATGTGATCGATGTGTGTAATGTGTATGATAAAGATGTTGGAATTTTATCCCTTGATCAAGAGAAAGCCTTGATAGAAAAGATCATGATTTTGTGTTTTCAGAGCTTTTGGATTTGGAGAGAAGTTTATAGCTTTGGTGAATCTTCTTTATTGCAATGATTTTTGTATGGTCAAGGTGGGAGGGGGCCTTAGTTGACCAATACCAGTAAAAAGGCAAGGCTGCCCTATTTCCGTGCCGCTTTATTCATTATCTGTTGAACCTCGGATATGGTTTTGAAAAAAGCATTTACCTGGTTTTACTTTACCATGCTGTATTACTGACCAACCTTTAGTAGCATCGGCTTATGCAGTTGATATAAACATATTTATTAAAAAGGAAAAAGATATAAACACAATTGTAAAGGCTTTGTCGTGTGATGAGAACGCTTCTTTATCAAAAGTTAATTGGGGTACATGTGAGGCTTTCAAAGTGGGACAGTGGAGGGCGGAAAAGATTCCCTGTTAACCTTGTGTGTTGAAGTGGGAAAGTTATGGAATAAAAATGTTGTTCTTTTCTTTATTTATTTTCTGTTAAGGGAAAACAAAAACATGTTTTGATGAATTTTGCTTTTGGAATGGCTGAACTTTCTATATCTCTTTCTGGGATTATTAGAATCTCGCCTCGGAATTGAGTTTGTTTATGTCAATGTCACATTTATGTATATAGCGCTTTAGACAAAATACCTTGCATCAAAGCAGCTTAACAACAATAATTAGTACACCGTGTGTCATAATGCTTAATGTTAAAAGTTAATACATTATTGAATTCGGGGACGTTATCTCTGTTCAGTTTAATGGTGTCTGTACATTCATTTTCAATTCGTTGATGTCTTCTTTGTTTACTTTAAAAATTGTCTGTGATTTCAAATTCAATCAAATCAAGGATATCACTGTAAATGAGGGGGACCCCTCATTTATCATAAATTAACTGGTAATTTACAGGCTTTTGTTAAAAAATGGGCTGTCGGAGATGTTCTTTGTGGTGTTTACAATGATGAAGGTTTGGGTTTATTTTTTTAATAATTTAAAGATTGTGAAACTGTAATTTAATAATGGAGATGGTTTTAATTTGTTCATTTTATTAAAAGTTGATTTTCAATCAATCAATCAATAAATCTCTCACTCTCTCTCTCTCTCTCTCTCTCTCTCTCTCTCTTGCTCTATCTCTCATGTGCATGCGAGATCGTCTGTTTTGTGAGTGTGGAGAGCTTGTGGTAAGGTCTGGTGCGTTTAATTATTTTTTTTCCCATTGTGGCTTTTTTCTGTTTAAAGAAAAAATTGCTATTTCTGGTGTTTAATCTACATTGAATGGATAGAACAAAATAGTGTTTTGACCGTTGCATGATAGTTTATCGCTATGGGCATGGCGACCCAAGGTGTCGTGTCCTGTTTACACCTGTGCTTTCTCTGTCAACTCCTGCTAGAAAAGTGATTTTACCGAAAATCCCTTCTTTTATTAAAGATGAAGCCTTGGTTAAGGTATTATCCAGTTTCAAAAGATAGTTGATCCAATGAGGATTGGGATCCGTTGATCAAACATGTGGTGCTTTTAGAAGATTCACTTAAATGATTTTGAGTGAGAACAGAATTGAATTTGAGCGGTATGGGCCACTTCGTGAGAAGATTTTCCTGACATGTCGGAAGGTGGGTCTTATCTTTTACTTTCCATGCTTTATTACACTATCCAAAAGGATCCCTAATTGGCTAATGTGGTGAAGACACCTGTCATGATATTAAAAGAAACTTATAAGAACACTCAGTAATGTGGTGACAGAGGCTATAGTGGAGGAAGTTTTTGAGTCCTAGTACAATTTAAAAGTAGATGGGATGTATGAAAATAATATAGATTATGAAACATCAGTACGAAAAACGTTGTCTGCTAGGGATTTTTTGCCTGATTTTCATAGCTTCAAGCTGATTCAGTGTTTGATTTTTGTCGTTGTAATTTGTTAATTATTTAAGTATGAAAAATATATAGCTATTTATAGTATACCTATTTTGTTATATATTTTTATATTTTTTATATATTTTTTATATATATAATGACATTCTATATAGATCATTGGAGCCAAACAGCAAAACAGCAACAAAAAATCAGCGCTGTCTTCTGTTCTTCTTTTAGATAAAAACCCAAATCTAAATCGTTCATTGTCATTCTATATAGATCTTTCAGATTTAGTTATGGATTTTCATGCTACTATGATGTTGCCAATGTGTCAAATATTTATCAAACGATAGATGAGGATCCAATGCCCTTCCAGTAGATCTGCTCTGACGCTGACTATTAATTTAGAAAATGAATTGTCTGATTCTGGTGCTTCAAGTTGCTCATAAAGTGAATGGAAATGTAATGATTATAGTGCTACAGAAAAGTGTAAAAGTGACGAAAAATCAGAGGTGGGTTTAGATTGCTGATTTTATCCAGGATCTGTAACGGTTTGTGAAAAACACTAAGAATGTATGAGAGAAGGTTGTTTTCTGGATAAAGAAGAAAATCGACTGAAAAAAAAAACCGTTGAATGATTATGATGACAAAGTGGCATAATTCTTTTATCTTGAGTGGCTGCGCGTTTCTCTATGGTTTAATTTTTTTCTTTTTCCTTTCACATGGCAAATATCCGCATAGCATCTTTAAATATGAACGGAGCCAGAGATGATCTAAAGAGAATGTAAATATATGAAACATTGAAACAAAAAACTTGATGTTCTTTTTATTAACAAGAATCAGACAAAAAATGTTACAGATTGTAAAAAGAGTGAAATGTTGAATGGTCATAAAACTTTGTGTAGTGGAAGATTTGCTGTCCTGTTTGCAAATAACTTAACCCCATGCTCTTTTAAAATGGCGGAAATAGTGAAGGGGAGACTTTTGACAGTTCAAGCCCTTTTTAAAAAATATGTTTTGGTGTTTATTTGTGTACATACCCCCACTTTACCAATAGAGAGAGTAACTTTTCTTGATAGTTTTATCAAGGTTGTTCAGGTGGAACTGTAAGGCAATATACATGTACTCATGCACATGAAAATTTCTTGTCTTTTGCCAAACTGGATAGATCTTACAATTTCAAACAACCATCACAGTATTTTTAAGAGTTTTTCAGACCACAGTTTAGTTTTATGTCGTGTTTTCTTTAAAGATGTGTTACCACATAACTGTTGGCATGTTAACACCGCTTTGATGGATGAGATTTACTTTTTTTGGGAACATTTGAGAAATGAAAAGGTTTCTTTTTCTTCTATGCAGAGTTGGTGGGATTTTGGCAAGACTCGGATCAAGATTTTTTGTCAACAGTATAATCAAAATATCACAAAAGAGAGAGTTAAAGTCTATAAGAGTTTTAAGTTGAATAAAGAGGAAATCAAACGTATATCGATTCTCTCTTTTTTTTTTTGAGAAAACTGCTTTATCTGATCTATAAGAGATGAAGGCACAAGGTGCACTGGTCAGATCGCGTTTTAAAATATTAGAACAGATGCATGTACGTCAAACGTTTTTCATCTTGGAAAAAAAGAATGGCCAGAACCGTTTTATCCATTCATCAAGTCTGGATCTTTGCTTTAAGACTCAAAGGAAATAGAGAAAGCGCAGTTAGTTAATACAAAAAACTTCATAAATCTGAATATAAAGAAGATAAAGACATAGAAGAGCCTTATTTTGAAAATTTACCAAAAATGTCTAATAAAGCTAACTTAGCACTTTCATAGCCTATTGGCTTGGAAGCATGCCCAAAGCTCTTCAGAGAATGAATAATGGAAAAGTTCTGGGTTAGATGGAATCCCAATTGAGTTTTACAAAAGTTTTTGGTCTGTTATAGGACACGATTTGTTACTAATGCTTTATGACAGTTTAACCAAAAGATGATTGCCAATGAGTTGTAGAAGAGTGGTTTAGACCCTTTTACCTAAGAAAGGTAACTTAAAATGATATTAAAAATTGAGACCTGTGTCCTTATTGTGTTGTGATTATAAGCTGTTATCTAAAGTACTAGCTACCCGTTTGGGTGAGTTTTAGATTAAGTCATTCATCCTGACCGGTCGTATATGGTGGGTACATTTTTTATAAGATTAATTTAATTAGAGATTTGTTTAACGTATCTAACAAGCTTGGTCTGATATAGGCTTGATTTCCTTAGATCAATTTTATATACCATAAAAGACAATATGAAAATGGTAATTTATGTTAGAAGAAAGAAAAAAGTTTAACAAAAAGGTGTTTATAATGTTGTATTGATGTTTGCAGCTATGATTAAATCTAGATTGCTAATTTATTTTTATTTTTATAAAACTATGAACGGCCTTGAAATGGAAATATGTGGAAATATATGATGTCATAAAAGGACTTTGTGTTTGGTTAGTCTCTCTCTCTCTCTCTCTCTCTCTCTCTCTCTCTCTCTCTCTCTCTCTCTCTCTCTCTCTCTGTCTCTTTCTGTGTGAGTGCAGCAATAAAAGTGTAATAGTGTTATGCAAGGCTTCAGTCAAACAGCTCTGGAGCTGAGATAAAAGTACATACCGGTCTCCGGTTCAAACATAACTGAAAGAATCCATCCTGCCGTCTCACACAAAACTTATTTAACACACCTCTGTCATCAGCAGTTTTCACCTCTTGATTTTCCTGAGCCGGTGGAATGAAAGTCCACATCAGCTGTTTGTGAACACATCCAAACCATTAAATGTTCAAGAGGATTGACATTGAGTCTAACGTGTGGATGTCAGCATCTTGCGTGTGTGTTTTTTATGATTCACTGCAGAAGTCTTAAAGAACAGATGAAGCTAAAGGGATGTAATCTTTGCATATGTGGGTCCGGTTGGTTTCATCACAACACATTCATCACAAGAGATGCTGTTTGACGTACATGTGCTTTACATTTAAATGTGTTAAAATCAGGGATTCATAATGTGACTCACTGCTTTCAGTCCTGATGCAGAAGCGATGCTTAAAGCCCTTGTGTGAGAGAGTACACGTGATGATCTCCGGACTGCCACAACCCACATCAACATACTTCTGTCCATGAAATACATTACAGGCATAACACTGAAGACCTGTGACTGACACAAAAACAACACATACATGATCAGTCCACAACACTGCAGTCACCAAATGTATTGTTTCACATGTAAATCACTTAAGATGATTCCATTGCAGTTCAGCTGTCTTCCACAGCCAAACAGATCCAGTCACACTTCAAACTCAAAGTTGAGCTGATGCTTCCGACACGTCGATCTGACAGTTTCTCAACATCAACATCATGACTCATTTATTTTCCTTTTTTAAAATGTTAAGATTGAAGAGTTAAGATCAAACATGTCAAAGCAGATGAGCTGAAACAGATGACAGAACATCATTTCTTTTATATCACGTATAGAACCTTCATAAGAGTCTCATCTAAATTCACATGCTGTTTTTGATCATATACAGTATATCCTTTATGATCAACTGGATTTCATTGCCTCTATAATATAAGAAAGTTAAATTAAATATATTACATTAAAAACTTTCACAAATCATAAAACATTAAAAACCTACAGATATGTAATTATCCAAACTATATTCTTTTAATTAAACGGCTATTATTGACAAGTAATCA
>CM065658.1:22582295-22657295 GCA_033220385.1 Triplophysa yarkandensis
TTCTCTCTCTCATTGATCACAAAGAGTCTCTCAAACCCCACAGCAATAGCTGCTACTCATGAAACCCTCGAAAGAGAAGAAAAAGCTCTTGAAATGTGAACAAATCAAGTTGCTTTTCATGAAACTGTCATTATATCCCTAATCACACAGAGATGATGTCATAATAAAGTATAGATCTATGACCATTTAAAATGATGTAATCTGCAGACAAGTCATGTGTTTACCACCCTATATGTTGCATTTGACATGGTCGGACGTGTGGGCGTTTTTCCTACATTCATCATTCATCACTTTAATCCGTACCTAAATGGTACCTGGAAAGTAAGCAGTCACATGACAGGAAACAGGAAGTACACGGATAATGGAAACAGCATGGCTTACCCAACCAAACACCTTTTGGATTGTATGGCATTCACATTTAGGAGGATTTCAAGGGATCTGTCTCTGGGATCGTGGAAACATTGTGGGACGCTTTGACATTGGGCCTTGCGACCCCCATACCCCTGGGGACTGTTTTAGGGTACGGCCCATGAAAATGGCTTCTTTTCACCCGGTTCGTCCTTTCTGTGGTTTTAAGTTCACTTTTTGTTCTTACCCCGTTTTGTTTTACTTCCGTATTTTTTTAAACTGTGTTTCTGTTTGTTTGTTTGTTTGTTTTTATTTCTCTTGATTTCATCCAGTAATGCATGTACGCACTTGCTTGTTTTCATCCTTTTATGTCTTAGATCTAAATGTCACGCGGTAAAAATCTGATCTAGAAACGGAAGAAAAACGGCACACTTATTTAAATTATTCCAATAACATACTTATTTTTGGTACTTTAAACCACCTACGACCAACACCATTTACCCACTACATTTGTATATCTTAGACACCAATGACGTGTTATAAAAGTTCATCAATTGTTCAGATTTCATGCACGGTATACATTCAATAAAAGTTTCTCACGTTTGGTCCTTTAAGGTACATTTTTTAACTTCAAAACACATTATTTTATTGTTTGCATCTGCAAAACATCTGTGAGACGTCTTCTGTCTGACATCATTCAGACCCTCTTAGAAGTTGTCTGTATGATTCAAAACGTTCGTCATCCATAGATGAATCCTACAAAATATGTCTTTTTAAGAAGACAACGACTTAATTTAACTCGATTCATCACGTTCACAAACAACAATAAGTCCAGTGCATTAAAATGTTCAAGCAAGACATAATTGTATCAAAGTTATGGCACTTGATGGTTCAGCAACAATGAAAAATCCGTCCGAAATTATTCACTCAAGTTGTTGTCGAGTTGAACGCAAATAGATATTTGGAAGAATGTGAGCAAAGGATTCGTGAGAAACCATGCGAGTAGGGATAAAGGCGTTTTTTTCTAATGCCTTTATAATAATTTTGGATGTCATCAAAACAAAACAAAATGCAATCTTTTCAATTCATAGTGCCTGTAAAACATTATACTAAATATCTCCGAACACATTTCCACAGGTGTGTTTGTCCTTTTTTAGTGTTGCTCCTACAAATGGAATTGAATACACGTTTTAACATCACTTCCCAGATTTCCACAGGAATGTGTTCGGCTGGAAATAAGTAAATCCATTAACCCCCCAGCTGATCATATGCATTGATATTGTGATACACGAAGTGACTTTGTGTAACCCCGGAGTTTCTCACACACCTGAAACCATTTCTTTACCATACTATCAATACATATTCAAAGAGTAGCATAAGAACATCCATTTAAATGACACGAGACATTACAGTACAAGAAAAACATAATAAGGATCCTTAAGAGTAATATTTATTCATTTATATTTACTCAAATGTGTGAATTGTGTCACTGGCTTTATTTTTCTTGGATGTTGAGCAGTCAGAAAGGACATAAATTCAATATTTATTCATGCGCTTCTGAACGGCTCCGAAGGCTTTTGTCGGGCGATCTAATTAATGAAATAATATGTTGATTTTCTACTTCTAGGTCCCCGAGAACAGTCACTGAGACTAAGAGAATATTTATTTCCTTTTGGGACCTTGGGCCTGTATATATTTTTATTTTTTACGCTGGCGGCTTTGTAGTTCGCGTGGCTTCTTGTCGTGGAATTTTCCACAGAGGGCTCGAGCACATTTCGATGTCTCCTGTGAGAATAGGCGGCTTTATTGTCTGCTCTTCGTGAGCAAACGCTGCTCCAGGAGAAAATTCGTCCTCTTAATAAGAAACCCTCCAGCAATGAGGGCCGCTTTTGTGCGCTTAACGAGATACGTGTGTGTCGTTGTTGAAATCGTACTCAAATAAATAAGGTAATGCATTACTCTGTCCATGTTGCATAATGTCATGAAATAAAATGCATTAGTGTACTGTAGTACAATCACGTGTAACACTCTTACAAGGTGATGTGCGTTACGAGGCAAGGTTAACAAACAATACACAACCATAATATGTGAATTGAAAAATAAAATTAAACATCAAAACATGTGTGTTGAAAGGACAGCCCAGAATAAAGCTGGTGTATTATATGTATGTAAATAATAATATAATCATACTCCATGCATCTTGCAGGAAACATCTTGATTTAGTGTATACATTTGAAATAATATAGCATTCATGATTGTGTAAAATGTATATTTGCACCTGTAGTGGACACACACACACGCACGCACGTACGCAAGCAAATGACACACATCTGTAATGAATTCACACACTCTCACACACACTCACAAACACACACACACACACACACACAAATGACACACATCTGTAATGAACACACAAACAAACAACACACATCTGTAATGAACACACACACACACGACACACATCTGTAATGAACACACACACACGACACACATCTGTAAGGAACACAAACACACACACAAACGACACATCTGTAATGAACACAAACACCAATGACACACAACTGTAATGAACACACACACACAAACGACACACATCTGTAATGAACACACACACACACACACACACACGCACACATCTGTCATGAACACACACACACACACACAAATGACACACATCTGTAATGAACACACAAACAAACAACACACATCTGTAATGAACACACACACACACGACACACATCTGTAATGAACACACACACACGACACACATCTGTAAGGAACACAAACACACACACAAACGACACATCTGTAATGAACACAAACACCAATGACACACAACTGTAATGAACACACACACACAAACGACACACATCTGTAATGAACACACACACACACACACACACACACGCACACATCTGTCATGAACACACACACACACACACAAATGACACACATCTGTAATGAACACACACACACACACGACACATATCTGTAATGAACACACACAGACACACACACACGACACACATCTGTAATGAACACACACACACACCACACACGACACACATCTGTAGTGAAAACACACAGACACACACACAAACACACGACACACATCTGTAGTGAACACACACACACACACACACACACACACACACACACACACACACACACACACACACACGACACACATCTGTAGTGAACACACACACACACACCTGTCAGGAACACACACACACGACACACACACATCTGTCATGAACACACACACACACACACACACACACACACACACACACACACACACACACACACACACACACACACACACACACACACACACACACACACACTGTTGTGTTGGGCCGAAAGGCGGCGCTGTTGAGTTTTGAAAGCTCCGCTGGAGTGTTACGGAGCTCGATCTAAAGAGCACATTTATGGTAAAAAATAAAATAAAACATAAAAACAAACATAGAATTATATTAACACAAAATCTAGGGACGCTGTCACGGAAAACCACGTGGATATTCCAAGCCATTTACTTACATTCCCCATTTAACAATCGTATGACATTTCTGTTTTATCATAAAAACATATTGTTTTAAAAATACTCATTTCTATAAATGTTAAACATGACGCAATAATTCCTCAATCTTTAAATATAAATAAACACAGCCAGTTAAAAGCTTTTATCATATTCCATGTTTAGAAGACAACATGTGTATATTTACTTAATGTAACAATACACGACTAAAATAAAGATAAACCGGATGAGCTTTAATAGAGCTTAATAATAGAGTTTAATAATAGAGTTTAATAATAGAGTTTAATAATAGAGTTTAATAATAGAGTTTAATAATAGAGTCCAATAATAGAGCTTAATAATAGAGTTTAATAATAGAGTTTAATAATAGAGTTTAATAATAGAGTCCAATAATAGAGTTTAATAATAGAGTCCAATAATAGAGTTTAATAATAGAGTCCAATAATAGACTTTAATAATAGAGTTTAATAATAGAGTCCAATAATAGAGTTTAATAATAGAGTCCAATAATAGACTTTAATAATAGAGTTTAATAATAAAGTTTAATAATAGAGTCCAATAATAGACTTTAATAATAGAGTTTAATAATAGAGTTTAATAATAGAGTCTCATAATAGAGTTTAATAGTAGACTTTAATAATAGAGTTTATTAATAAAGTTTAATAATAGAGTCTAATAATAGAGTCTAATAATAGAGTTTAATAATAGAGTCTAATGATAGAGTCTAATGATAGAGTCTAATGATAGAGTCTAATGATAGAGTCTAATGATAGAGTTTAATGATAGAGTTTAATGATAGAGTTTAATGATAGAGTTTAATGATAGAGTTTAATGATAGAGTTTAATGATAGAGTTTAATGATAGAGTTTAATGATAGAGTTTAATGATAGAGTTTAATGATAGAGTTTAATGATAGAGTTTAATGATAGAGTTTAATGATAGAGTTTAATAATAGAGTTTAATAATAAAGTTTAATAATAGAGCTAAATAATAGAGCTAAATAATAGAGTTAAATAATATACTTTAATTGTAGACTTTAATAGTAGAGTTTAATAATAGAGTTTAATAATAAAGTTTAATAATAGACTTTAATGATAGACTTTATTATAAGTGCTTAATAATGGACTTTAATGATGGACTTTAATGATAGACTTTAATAATAGACTTTAATAATAGACTTTAATTATAAACTTTAATTATAGACTTTAATAATAGAGCTTAATAAAGGACCTTTATAATAGACTTTAATAATAGACTTTTATAATAGACTTTTATAATAGACTTTAATAATAGTGCTTAATAATGGACTTTTTAATAATTAACTTTTATAATAGACTTTAATAATAGTGCTTAATAATGGACTTTAATTATAGACTTTAATTATATATTTTAATAATAGAGCTTAATAAAGGACTTTTTAATAATTAACTTTTATAATAGACTTTAATAATAGTGCTTAATAATGGACTTTAATTATAGACTTCAATAATAGAGCTTAATAAAGGACTTTTTAATAATTAACTTTAATAATGGACTTTAATAATGGACTTTAATAATGGAATTTTATAATAGAATTTAATAATAGACTTTAATAATAGACTTTAATAATAGACTTTAATAAAGCTCTCCGTCAGTTCTGACACTTTGGCAAACTTTTATCTCTGGTATGCAAATCGAGCCTCGGATTCGGCGAGCCCATTGGCTGCGAGTCCGAGTCAATTTCGCATTTCAAACCTGACGTCACGGCGCGTATAAAAGCCGGCAGTGGTTTTCCAGTCGGACGGCCGCCGATCCTTTGAAAAGTCCACGACAAGCCCGGAGTGCTTTTGTTTCTCCCGCCAAGAATCCACTTACCACTCACATACATGTAACGCTCCTCACTTCTGCGAAACTCTTGAGAAAAAAGCGAGAAAAGAAGCCATGCGGTGTTAACACACACACACAGAGAGAGAGAGAGCGAGAGAGAGAGAGAGAGAGGAGAGAGAGAGAGAGAGAGACACTGGAGACGCGCTCTCTCTCCTGCAGGCGTCCGTGCGCGAGAGGCAAAAACGCGTGAAGTTAAAACCCCCCGAAATAAATCCGCACTCGGTTTTCTTCGCTTTTGAAGAGTTAAATAAAGAAATCAAGCTGGCTCACGCCGTCCCGAACCCGACCACTCTGACAGCTGCTCTTCACCCCCTTTGGAGGACTGTCAACAGCAAAAGGATGGCATCAGAACTGGCAATGAGCAGCTCCGACCTGCCCACCAGTCCCCTGGCCATGGAATATGTTAATGACTTCGATCTGATGAAGTTTGAAGTGAAAAAGGAGCCGCCGGAGCCCGATCGCAGCATCAGCCAGTGCAGCCGTCTGATCGCCGGGGGATCCCTGTCTTCCACCCCGATGAGCACGCCGTGCAGCTCGGTTCCCCCTTCCCCAAGCTTCTCGGCGCCCAGCCCGGGCTCCGGGAGCGAGCAGAAGGCGCACCTGGAGGATTTCTACTGGATGAGCGGATACCAGCAGCAGCTCAACCCGGAGGCTCTGGGCTTCAGTCCCGAGGACGCCGTGGAGGCTCTGATCAGCAGCGGTCATCAGCTCCAGACCTTCGACGGCTATGCGAGAGCGCAGCAGTTCGGCGGCGCGGCCGGGGCGGGAGGCGCCATGGCCGGCGAGGAGATGGGATCCGCCGCCGCCGTGGTGTCCGCCGTCATCGCCGCCGCCGCAGCGCAGAACGGCGCGCCTCACCACCACCACCACCACCATCACCACCATCCCGGCGGGCACCATCCGACGCCCGGGGCGCAGTCCAACGGCAGCGCCGGCAACCACCAGCACCAGCACCTGGACGATCGCTTCTCGGACGAGCAGCTGGTGACCATGTCCGTCCGGGAGCTGAACCGCCAGCTGCGGGGGGTCAGCAAAGAGGAGGTGATCCGGCTCAAGCAGAAGCGGAGGACCCTGAAAAACAGAGGCTATGCCCAGTCGTGCCGCTACAAGCGGGTGCAGCAGCGGCACGTCCTGGAGGGCGAGAAGACCCAGCTCATGCAGCAGGTGGACCACCTCAAGCTGGAGATCTCCAGACTCATGAGAGAGAGAGACGCGTACAAGGAGAAGTACGAGAAGCTCGTCGGCGGCAGCGGCTTCCGAGAAAGCGGATCGGCCGGTGACGCCAACAACCCCTCGTCCCCGGAGTTTTTCATGTGAGTGTGCGGCCATCCCATCATGCGTGGTTTCCATAGAGATCAAAGCCACTTAGGGTTCGCTTTGCTCGGGATCGGAGTCACTTCCACATGTCATTTTGTGTATATTTGTGTATTTATTGTGTGTCGACATGCTGGTCATGCTGGAGGACACATGGGGGTTAATTGTCTCATTGTTTGGTGGGATCTGCTTATTTTGGACTTTTATTCATCTCTCTCTCTCTCTCTCTCTCTCTCTCTCTCTCTCTGTCTGTCTGTATAGCAGGTGCATGTGTGCTTCTGAAACATGAAAGTACGATTGTTCTTTCTCAAACCCAAAAGCATTGTTTTCCAACCCAAAAGCATTGTTTTCCACCTCTCTTGTAAGTTCTCCAAGTGATCCACTTTTATTCGGACAAGTGTTTATTCCCGATGCAGCCCTGCACTTAAATCTCTCGTTCTTATGTTCTGCTTCTGTCTATTAAACAATCATCTCACATCGATTTCTTAATGCTTGTGTCAATTAAAAACCTCGTTATAGATCATCAATAAATGTTAAATTAAATCAAACTGTTTTACGTCTTATTTATTAGTCTGCGCTTTTTCTGCTTAACTGGGACAGCACAGCCGTGTTTGGCTGTATTTAACATTTAATGTTTTAATTTTTAATGTTTTAATACATTTGAATGGAATGCAATAATAACTTTTGTGGATCATATTTAGAACTGGATTCGGGGTTACACTTGTTGCCGCTTGACAGCTCCACGTGCAGAATAAAAGAAATCGGCTCTTAATTGTTTCAATTGTTATAAAAATAATCACAATTATTTTAATGTTCAATCATTTTTTTACACAATTTTTTCGTTAGGAAACACACTTTTAATACGAAACGACAAGGCGCTTGCGCAAAACGCACTTTCTACCTCAATACTGATTTTATGATTTAAATCTTCAAATTATTAAATATGAAAAAATGTTGTAATAAATATGTCTGATGTCTCAGACCAGGTTAGTTTGGTTATTCTCTGTTAAACGTTAATAAGTAAGCTGAGTTTATTCAAGCCGGAGATATTGCGCAGAATGTGCTATGGGACAGCTTCACCTCTGCAGGATTTAACAAATGCATCCGAATGCACACAGAGCATCCCCTCTTATGCATAATCGATCACCTGATCTATTAACAATCAATCTGAATCGTTTCCTGCCATCTAAACAGGTCACTTGGTTAACTTGCCTGTATTTTTTTTTCTCAAAACCCATGGATTTAAAGTACATGCACATGTTTTCAAATATCTCAATTTATCCTGTTTGTACATTCTGTTTGTGCTCCATCATCCCAAGCATCTCAACATCTCCCATTCTCACATCATGAGTGCAATAAGACAGTGACTCAAAGTTGCACTGTTATCACAGGATGTGGGCACACAGCTGGAAAAAGTAGTGAAAGTGTGTGGGGTGTCTGAATTTGGGTTTTTTTGTGACATTGGCACACAACGGTCATTTGAATTTCAAACAGATGACGCACACGACCTCAACACACCATGAGAAGAATCCAGAGCCCATCTTTCACAGCATGGCCCCTGAAGCTGGGCCTGTGGGCGAAACGCAAGGTTCACAACTTCTTTAAATGTGACCCTGCCTTTGCACACCCCGCCGAAGTTCATTGTGGGTGATCTACTGTTCTTCACATGAAATCCTTTTTGTGTCACGTAAAGAACATTGTGTGAAATGATGTTGATATAAAATATCTATCATCCACTGAGTGAGGCCGTGTCAAAGATCGAAATCATAATGAAATGCATGTCTGAAATGGAACTTTGAAGCTCATTATCTCAGAATTTGAGCCTGGTTTTTACACGCATGGTTATTTTCCCCACCTGAGGTGCATGCGATTGCTTTGGAGTGGGTTTGCTGGCTGTCGTGTTTGGCTTTTTTGTTTGATGAGGTCAAAATGCAACTAATGACATCAGTGTTCTTACTTTGATCTGTAGAAGATACCATCGGGTGATATGAAACCAGGGTGTTAACTCTTTGTTTCTCAAAGATTTCCGCAAGTTTTGGAGTCGGACAACTTGTTATGAGTGATGTCAGTTCTTTCACTTCATTTATGTCTGCATGTTTGCCATTCAAGTAGAAATTCGACCTCTCTTGACGGACATGCGCCACAAATGTATCTGTGCAAAAAGGACCAAAATGTCCCCGTGATGTATGCTTCGAACTAGCGATCTCACTCAGCCGGATGCATTTAATTGCATTGGTTTAATAGCAGTGCTGAAATTGATCACATTAAGATGGAGAGACACAGGCAGACATTTAATGATGTATTGAAACGCGGTCTGTTTATCAGGCTGTGATGAAAAAGCACATTACCATACTGTATATAAAGCAAACATTTCATTTCGACCTGTGAATGAAGTCACTGGATCTCATTACACACACCGTGTATATTTTCACACCTCGGCTCCATAACCGACACGCAGCTAACACAAATCACCCAACATGTGCACAAAAAGGCCAACACATTCGAACAGATCCTCTCACACACACATTCGCACGCAAAACACAACCACACACACACACACACACACACACACACACACACACACACACACACACACAGAGCGATTCGGCTTAATTTAATCAGCACTGGGATATTGACACCATATGTGCCCTAATCATTGGATGCGGGCAATCCTGATTAGGTTATTACAGATAATATAGTTGTCTTCTGTCACCATATTGGTATTTTGCATCCGAGGTCAACAATAGGAAATCACAGTTCAACTCATGCATATTGACATATCAATCATTTACATACAACGGTGTTACGGGCTAATATCTTTAATCATATCAGACATTGTCTCTGCTGGGAGTCGGTGTTTAGCTTGGCAGGCATTTTTCCTGCCGCCCGGAGTGATTTCCTCACAGCGTAGATTAAAAATGATCGTCGTACGGGAAAGGCCTCGTGGAATGTGAAATAGGCCCGTGTCAGAGCGCAGTCGGTTTCGTTAACAAAATAATTTGGACAAATGCATTGTGGGATTTCGTTAAGCTGAAACAAATGTGAAGCAAAATGGCTTGTAATTAAAAACCAATTTGAACGATCGTTATCAAATGATTGTCAAATTGATACTTTTAACACACCTTTTTCTTATTTCAAACTTGTGTGACTTTTTTTCTGCAGAAAACAAGAGAAGATATTTTGAAGAATGTATGAGAAAACACCAAAGCAATGGTGACCGATTTCGAAATATCTTTTTTGCACCCTGCATATCAAAAGAGTGTGTAAATGATTTTGTGTCAAACTATATTTACTTGAATATTTAATACTAAAATCAAAACACAGAATATAATAAACATCACAAGTGACACCTCATGTCTATATATTTTCACTCTCTTCCCACTTTCTAAAGGCATTTTGTGTTTTGTTTCCCCTTGCATTACAGCGTTTGTAATATCGCTGCCTTTCCTCATTCTGAAAGCCAAAACGCTCCGTGGCGTGGAGCTCATCTGCATCTCTCCACGCTAAACATTTCCATTTAGAGTGATTTAAAGGAGGGAGTTTATGTCCCTGCCACGTGTGTCCATCATCCGCAGACATGCCCGCCGTCTCCTCGTCCCTCTTTCCCTGTGTAAACCTGAGTTATAGAGCAGCTTTTTGAAAAGATAATAATTTAACTTTCCCTCCATCGGATCGCAGTGGAAATGGATGTGTTTTTGTTGATTGCCTTACGTTTCAGTCTCCAGAAAGCGCTCTGTGGAGTTAAGGAGGCCGATTGTGTGATGTGACGTCGTGCGATTCAGAAGTCAGGTTTGAAGTATGGATATAAGAAAGGAGATGAAGAGGATAGTTTAGTGAAATGAAATGTATCCACAAACCTGAGCATTTCTAAATTTGTATATAGCTGTACGTAGTGAACATTATACAGAACAGACTTTTTTATTGTTTGTAGTGGGAATCAAAAACATGATATTTTTTATTTGCACTCAACCAATAAACTCATTCAGATTCAAGCATTTTATTTTCATCTGATATTGCAAAACGTACGAGTCACATGTGAGGAGGACATGGCCGAGAGTGAGTGGGTTGGTGCTGTAGGCATTGGCCTTGTGCCCATGATCTGTTATACCTGCATGTCAATGAAGCTGGCAAGGTGATTTACCGATAAGGTGCCTCTGCTCTCTCTCTCTCTCTCTCTCTCTCTCTCTCTCTCTCTCTCTCTCTCTCTCTCTCTCTCTCTCTCTCTCTCTCTCTCTCTCTCTCTCTCTCTCTCTCTCTCTCTCTCTCTCTCTCTCTCTCTCTCTCTCTCTCTCTCTCTCACTCTCTCTCACTCTCTCTCTCACTCTCTCTCTCACTCTCTCTCTCACTCTCTCTCTCACTCTCTCTCTCACTCTCTCTCACTCTCTCTATATATAGCTCACTCTATATATATCTCTCTCACTCTCTCTCACCCTCTATATATATCTCTCCCTCTCTTACCCTCTATTTATCTCTCTCTCTCTCTCTCTCTCTCTCTCTCTCTCTCTCTTTCTCACTCTCTCTCTTTCTCTCTCTCTCCCTCTCTCTCTCTCTCTCTCTCTCTCATTCACTCATTCACACTCACTCACTCACACATTCACTCTCTCTCTCTCTCTCTCTCTCTCTCTCTCTCTATCTCTCTCACTCTCTATATATCTCTCTCTCACTCTCTCTCACACTCTTTATATATCTCTCTCACACACTCTCTCTCTCACTCTCCCTCTCACTCCCTCGCACTCTCTCTCTCTCATTCACACTCACTCACTCACTCACACACTCGATCATACTCTCTCACTCTCTCACACTCTTTCTCTCTCATTCTCTCATTCTCTCACACTCTTTCTCTCTTTCTCTCTCGCTTTCTCACTCTCTCTCTCTCTCTCTCTCTCTCTCTCTCTCGCTTTCTCACTCTCTCTCACTCTCTCTCTCTCATTCACACTCACTCACTCACTCACTCACTCACTCACACACTCGATCATACTCTCTCACTCTCTCACACTCCTTCTCTCACTCTCTCACACTCTTTCTCTCTCATTCTCTCACACTCTTTCTCTCTTTCTTTCTCTCTCGCTTTCTCACTCGCTCTCTCTCTCTCTCTCTCTCTCTCTCTCTCTCTCTCTCTCTCTCTCTCTCTCTCTCACTCTCTTTTTCTTTTTAACAAGCGAGTCAAAGCGACATTGATCTCACAGCCAGGCAAGGTGACCTACAGAGCACCACTTCCCAAGTCTTCTGTTCCCGTCTTCATCTCTCCCCCTTTCCGTTTTTTCTGCGGTGGAGTCGGTAGCGGGCCGCGACCCCGGCGAGTGATGTCATGTCCTGTGGCAGAGAGCAAAGCAGTGAGGGGAATATGAAAACCACAGCGAGTCCTTGAGCTGCTCCGTGCCGCTCTTGTATCAAAAAAAGCAAAGATTCGTTTCACCCCGTCTCTTACAGCTAGCTGATCTGAGCTCTCCATATTACCTTTGGTTCTTATATTTACGAAGAGGGCTTGTTGGGCACCCTAGGACAACATTTGGTTTGTCGTAGATGTCATAGGAAGATCCCCAGGCGCCGAAGGCATTGTTGTATGAACCCAGCACGGCTCTGCGTTTAGCACTTGAGCATTTGCGTATTTGAGCTGAAACTGGATCAGTGACACACATGTCACACTGCAAACCGGTTCACTTCCGCTTTGAAGTCGATCGCTCACGGCAATTATGAGAACACGGATTGGTACAAGAAAAATTGTTAGGGTTAAAAAGGGAATTCCCAATTGTCTCACTGAATGACTGTTTGATATATTAATGCTGATCTGATGCCGTCTGGATTCCTTTCATTCTTCAGTTTAAGATGGCTTATTGCAACGTATTAATGTTTCACTAAAGCTTGGAGATTTATCATATTCCCCAAATACTTGCATAAATACCGTTATATACCTTCATTATACATTACCATAAGGAAACTTTCTATACTCGTCTTTGCTTTCAGTATCGGTTGTTTAAACAGCATAAAGTTGATCATTGATCACTGGACTACACCACACGTGTTGGGTTGAGGACATTTAGAGGCGATGACTTGTTTCAGCTTTAGAAGAATGACTTGAGCTTTCAATGCGAGTCTGATCTGATATAAGCAAGGGGAAAGAAGAAATAAGATCTTTGCTGTAACTGTAAATGCTGTAGTTAAACGTTAAATACCTGTTTTTTAAAACTGTTTTCTTTGCTTTGGGTCATGTCTTTCTTTACATGTATGCGGGCAAATACATGTTGTGAAACACTTGGTTTGTGGGTGAACGTCTCTTTAAAAGCTGATATCGGCGGATTTAAATTCTGCTACAGGAATGATTGTGTGAGATAGATGTTACATTTTGCACTGTTATCTTTTTTTTTGGAGATGTTTCACGCTCACAGAATTCGCTCTGAACACAAATATGTGGTGTCTGCTGTGCTGTGAGGTCAAAGTTCACTCAGAATGGCCCGCAGTGATTACAGAACAGAATGAATGGCTTTGTGAAGTGAACTGGGTCGAGGGATTTAACAAGCTTTACTCTTGTAACAGCAATGGTCTAGAGAGATGTTTGGCAGAACTGTGCTCACTTTAACTGCATAAGCATTACTTTACAACATGTTAGGAATGACACTGCATTCGTTGTAGATCAGCATGTTATTTGGACTAAACCGATCCAATATATAGTAAATATGTTTATATACAATGAATCAATGGATCGTTGGATTTACTTCATTTTATCGTGTGATTCAATTAAGTCGCCTTGTCTTCGAATTGCAAGAAAAAATAAACTAACGTGTGGAACTGACGTAAATGATCAAGAATTAAGAAATTCCAACAATTTTTTGTGTATTAAATGTGGTGAAATGTTCAAGTTTTGAGGTATTGCTTTAATTATTTCTCTCTTTCTTTCTTTTCCTTTCTTTTATCACGAAAGGACGTCACGAAAGTTTCTACACCTGTGATATGACCTCTGACCCCTGCCCTTTGCCCCGCAGTCTGAGGTAAGACCAATGTTTTCATACTTTGTGCATATAGCATTACACCCAAATTATTATATTTGATTATTGATAAATGAAAGAAGTGGAGTACATGCTTTACCTAAAGCTCATTTTGCTTTTTTGTTGTTGGTTGGTTCAAGATTTTAATTTGTGTATAGATATTATTTTGCGGTGTTTTAATGTAATGCAATTATAGATCAAATTATAATTAAGTAAAAAAATGGATGGGCTCCCACAAAACCAAATGGCACAGAATTGTATATATATATTTCCTATCTATAAGTAATATTCACATTAATTTCGGTTTATATATATATATAAGAAATTTGAATGACGCATGTTGGTCCAGGTTGAGAATGTAACTTCAGTTCAGAAGGTTCTCCCGTACACTTGGCACAATGTGCGCACATGTCTGGCTAAACAATAGATTTAGTGATATATAAAACTATAGAATTGACCAAAATCAAGATTGTGTATGAATACAGTCAGGAGATTTCTTTAAGGGCTAAATTGTGTACATTTGTTAGACCAAATATTGTATTATTTATGTTTGGAGTTATTGTTATGGTTATGGTTACTAGGTGTAAAAACAAAACTCAATGTACTCACAAAAGTAAATGCGTGCGTACGTGCATGTGTGTGTTCTAGTTCTTGCGGGCTGTGGGTGCATCTAATAGGACAGTTTGGGCTTTCTGAGTTGATACATCAGCACTTTGTGATTTTTTTTTTTTTTTTTTTTGTCGAAGTCACAAAAGGGTGTATCTTCATTTTGTTGACACGTGCAAATACCCCGAGTGTCATGTGTGAATTATCGACACTACGTTATTGAAACATGTATGATAAACATGTTCGTATGGGACGATTTGACGTACGATTCCTTTTTGTTGTCCTGTCCCATCCTGTGTGTGTCTGTGTCGAATGTAACCGAAGCTAATAAGGATATGAGTTATATTTAGCGGCGGCTCCTGAAGATACCCGCTCAACCGCACAGTTAAAAATACACGGAGACTCAAGGAGAGACGGTACTGTACGCTCTCATCCTCCCTGACCCACGGCTGGATTCAGACCTGTGTAATGTATCTCACCATGTGCTCAATTAGCACCCGGCACATGGAGAAAACACCGGGACGGGTCAGGTGCTCTGACGGATCCCAAAAATAGGAACGAGTCTGTGTGCGAGTTTAGGCCGTTTAAAGGTCTCTTTTGTCTGTCTGTGTGTGTGTGTGTGTGTGTGTGTGTGTGTGTGTGTGTGTGTGTGTGTGTGTGTGTGTGTGTGTGTGTGTGTGTGTGTGTGTGTGTGTGTGTGTGTGTGTGTGTGTGTGTGTGTGTGTGTGTGTGTGTGTGTGTGTGTGTGTGTGTGTGTGTGTGTGTGTGTGTGTGTGTGTGTGTGTGTGTGTGTGTGTGTGTGTGTGTGTGTGTTTATGGCATTTAATGCAGTTTGTAGACCTGGTAAATTTACTGCAACCAGAACACAACACTTGAAGACAGTATTACTTCCTGTAGCCTCTAGCATTCCTCTCTCTCTCTCTCTCTCGCTTTTATGCCACCATCCGCATTTATTGCCCGTGGTCATTCCTCTTACATTCTCTCTTTAGATTCACGTCTTGTGTTTAATTAAACCTCATTTCAATGATGAATAGAATTAGAGAGAGACTCATTTTTGGGTCAGCGGCAGTCCCTCATAATTTATTCGGAATTTATTTATCACTGGGAATAAAAAGTATCAAACTGGGATTCTTTTCATCACCTGCTGTGTGTCAAAATAAAAAAAATGGACAAATGTCATGTCAGTTTTTTGAAACAAATATATGATGTAATCGAGCACTAAATGAAACGGCAGTGCTGGTGTTTACAGTATATAGCTGTATTTTTTTCTGTTTTTACAGTCGGCCGCCGCAGTTCGCACAGTCACCCGTGTTACAGTCGTGAATAAGTCCCCGTCTGTTCTGCGGTCAGTTCATCCATCTCCAGTCGGCGTAAGGATGAATGCATCTCTGACAGACGTGACATCCATAACCCTCTCTTCCTCCTCACCGAATCCCTCGCCATCGTTCGCGCCCGCGCCGTACCCAGCGCTGCAGATTCGATGGCATATATTTTCCCGGGAACCAGGGAGCCTCTTCGCCTCCTTGTTAGCTTGACAAATAACTTTGGTGGCCGGAAAGTGCTGAATTTTAGCTTTCCATGTCTATTTTCTGCCGGCTGACATTAATTTTGCGAGCTCTGTGGGAACTAACTATCAGAAATGAATAAATAAGGAAATAACAGGGCTGAGATAGGGTCCACACGGGCATTATAGCTAGTTTGTGAACGCAGGTTTGTTCGGCCCACGTTTGTTGACTGATGTGTATGTGTCTGCTGTGTCACGTATGTTTTTTTGTACAATGTTTTTGGCAAAAATACCTTTTTTATGAATGCATCGAAATGTATTTTTTTTAGTTAGTGGCTATTTTGCTATACATATCACATATGAGACCCTCCTTGTTAAATTAGGCTTCGGTCGTAAAATCTAATTCTGAGAAAACGTGCATTTAAGTTTGATTTCGTCTAAAAATTGTACTTTATTATCAAAGTTTGATGTTGGTCTCACTCCGTCGCTATTAAATATATCAATGTTATATTCTTTAAGATTGTTCTTTACATTGTGTAGCATGATTTTGTGTATCGAAAAGTAAATGCCGAAAATCACTTTAGATGGGTTTTCATAGGCAGGGTCACGTATTTGTTACAAACTTATTTGATATTTTTTACAAGATCAATAAGAATGTTGAGAAAACATCATAGTGATCACCAATTGAATTTAGGATAGAAAGCAAAGTTTCAAATGAATTCATTTCTACGTTAGAAATGCGTTCTTAAAACACAGAACATATTATTATTGTAATATTATTACGGCTTATCTAATTGGCTAAATCTTCACCCGTCAGAACCCAGACACAAGTATGTTTTCATGTTTAAAAAAAAATAAATCAAATGTTAAAGAAACAACTGCTTGATTAAACATTAATGGCTTAAAAAGTGAACCAATCGCCAAAGTTTATATTATGTATTTTACGGACTCATTTACATTTACATTTAGTCCTTTAGCAGACGCTTTTATCCAAAGCGACTTACAATAGTCGAGGAGACAATGAAGCGGTAAATAGCCGATACAACAATAGGTGAACAAGTGCTACAACAATGCTACCGAGTTACACAGAGAGTGAAGTTACAAAAGATTTTTTTTTAATTTATTTTTTTGATAGAGTGAGTAGTTAGAAAAGAAGTGAGTTAGTGAGTTAGGTGTAGCCGGAAAAGATGAGTTTTTAGGAGTTTTTTAAAGATGAAGGTGCAAAAAAAAAACCCTAACATGACTGTCGTAGTGCCTCATTAGTCAGACATCTTGAGTGACCTCAAAGTGTTTGTTCGCTCCATCTTCTGCACATCACCATCTCAGGTCATTAGAGGTGGACGCAGCTCCCACAATGCACCACAGATCGCACAAAGCAGCTAAATTGCAGCGGCCCTAGCATACAGCTCCTGAATTTCACACGTGTGGAAGTGATTACGATATTAGGCAAAGGAAACAGATCTGCTTAACAAAGACTGCGACTCGAAGCTGCTGATTTTCACGTTTAAAGGAAACCCAGTGATCTGTCAGGCTATCTTTTGTCTACACGGGCCGATCAATGAAAGTAAACCACATATTTGACGCTTTAACGTTTAATTCTTCCATAACGCCGTGTCCTCACTAGGGGGCGCTTGACTTTTAACGTGACTAAGTGGAGAGCGCTGCTTGCTCGATTGTCGGGAGAGGCTACGAATGCAATCTGTTTAGCTGCAAACTTGTTGCAATGCATTCTGGGATGCAAAGAACGCCTTTATTTTTACATCTTAGGCAGATGGTACAGTACAGTTAAGAATGTTGCCTAGCTAGGCAGTTTACGAGGATTTGGAACGAAGCTTAATGTTTCGTAGTCGATTCAAAATTGATTTTAGTGCCAGCCCGTTGGCAAGTTAATGTGCCACTTTAATAAACATAACTACACGGAGCACGCATAAATGTTAGGGAAAGTGATCGTCGATTGACTGCGTCGAAATGTGCTCTCTTACTTTTGAGCATGATGTGTAATATGACTTCATTTATAATCAACGTTATTCACATTGCAGCGGACACATGAAGAGAATTACAGAAACAGATTCTTCTTTGCTTTAGCTCAGCTCAGCTGCGTTGAGATCAGTGTGGGATTGGAAAAGAGAAACTGAGATAAAAATAGGAGAAATGTGCTAAATCGGTATCTCTGGAAACATCGGAGAGAACGCCGAGTCAGCATATGAGACTGCTACCGGTTCACCTGCTCAATTGAATCAATTAGGAACAGATCCGTTTAACTTAAGTGATTTTACCGTGTTGTTGGTGTAAAGATTTAAGCCATTGGATTGGTGGATGGATCATGTGGTTATAACGGACATCCAGTGAGGAATTGAAGAATGAATGGTGTTCGTCACCATAACCCCGTAATGTGCTGGCTGTGTTGGTAAGCACCTTCATCGTGGAAAACTGGTGATGGTTTCGACGGTGTCCTCAGGATCGGTGCTGGATGCAGTTCTTGTTCCTCTGCTGCCCGCGCCACATCTTGGAAATCATACCCAGTTTACCTATGTTTTGGCAACAATTAACAACTACAATTTTATTACAATTAATTAAAACTGGATTCATTTTTTAGCTAAAATGATTACAGAAAATTCAAATGTAAAAGTTTGATGTATAATAACTTGAAAATATTTTTACATCGCAAAAATACAGTATTTTCCGGGATCCACAATATTACCGCTTTTTTACAGTCCGTTTTGCCTAGGGTTTAAACTATATCGTAATTGATAAAACGGCAATAAATGAAACCTTTTTTTTTAAATGTTGCATATATGTGCAAGTAAACAAGATATTTATAGTTCAATTATGAATCAGCGGGCCGTTCTTCATTTGATTTAAATGAATTAATTCATTGTTTTGGTTTGTTGCTGTTTCTTACATCATGCATCAATCCAACTGTGTTCGTTCATGAGAAGTTCTCCAAAATGATCCTACAGGAATTTGTGACTATTATATATTTAATGCTTATTTGTATGAAAGTGTGCATTTTGTAACATACAAAAACCTACGATTACTTAAAAAAGCAATACCGAGGCCCAGTCCCTAACGTCGCTGTCACAGGAGTGAAGGAGATTCTACACATGAGACCATTGGGTTCAAATTCACTTGAATCATCACAGATTGACGTCATAAAAATGTGTTTGGTGTGAGCTTGTGTCTACATTTCATATCATAAAAGCAGAAGATTCTTGTTCAGACTAAGCTACGATAGACACAACATTTAAAGCACTTAGTCAAAGTTTAAATCGCCAGACTAACAGTTCTCATCCATATAGATTAGTGCGAGCAAACAGGGCAAATTGTGTTTGCCAACAGGGACGGAAGACGTGCAGATATTTCAAAAATAATGTACGAGACTCCGAACAGAAAAGCGCAGAATAGCCGGGACTCCTTACGGGCGAGGACCAGCTCACTTTCAGCACTCACTTTAGGTGTTCAGAAGAGAGAAAACCTTTTCAGTCCACTGAGCCACTTCATCCTCCACAATCCCACAATCCCCTGCTGCCCCGGTCTCTGAATGTGACAGCTCTACAGTGCCACATGCTCTATCTCACTTTCCTTTCCCTCGCTTGTCTCATGTTTGGTTTTAATGATGAAGACATTTGTAGACGCACCTTTTGTGACGCGTCAAGACCTTTTAACCTTATAGAAACCAATAGCGTGATGACAGGTTTCACGTTTGTATGACTCTAAAAGTCAGATCCGTGTCATACCAGAAGTTTGAATATTTTCTGTTGGTAAGTTAAACCAGGCAGCGCTATCAGAACAGTGTCGGCGTGTTTTCGAGGGTTTACCAGGACGGTGCTCCACTAATAGAACACATACATCTGGGAGACGTCTATATGATGAATGTTAGACGTTTATAAGATGAAATGTTTTCCAGATCTTTAGCGGATGTCTTGTTGTATGATGCTTGATATGAAGATGTTAACTGATATGTATGATTGATGTAAAAACATTTATCGTAATACACAATGACTTAAATCTCCTCAACAAGCCTCCTGATCGCACGTACTTTCCTCGCGGTAGGGTCGATGACGTTTCCTTTATGATTTAGTTATTCCACACCCTAAATAATTTCTTCTCAGCCTTTCATCTCGTCTTCCTCTTTTATCTCCACAACCCCGTTTATGAGCAGCAATAATGATGCTTGTTTTAGTAATGATGTCACACTGCAGGCCGAGAGAACGGGGATTATGCGTTTCGGGTGTGTTTTGTTCCATGCAGCGTCTTGTGACCTCAAGTGCCGCCCACTCAAAAATGTCAAACGGAAGCCTTTTGACGACTTTTGCCATTCATGTTCACACACTCGCCCCGTTTCCACTGAACTCATCAGTTTCGGTGAATATCACGCATCCTAAATGGGACACATTAAGCGAATGCGAACCTCAGTTGTGTTTTCGTGACCACCGCTCCCTTAAGCTCTTTAAGGCCGTATGTCTAATAGGACAGTCATCGCGATGTCCTTTCATGTGGTTTGTTCGTTCTTTTTAAGCGATACGTGTCAAGTGGGACTCTAATGATTGCTCGTAATCAAATTTATAACCCAAATTGATAGTTTGCCGTCATTTACAATACGCAACCTCGTGTTGTTCCATATTCAAACATAAAGAGAAGGTGTAAAGAGCAAAATAAGTGCTCACTTTTTCCTCTCTCTAAAAAGTGACATATTGCACCTTTAAAACCTAATTGAAATCTATGGGTTTTCTCTATTAGGTCTCCCGAGCGATGAACGAGCGACCTCTGAGCAGTTTTGCTCTTAGATTTACATGCAGAGTCTATTTGCGTGCGTTTGTTCTCGTATAAAACGGGCAAATCAAAGGCAGCCGGTGCAGTGCCGAGCCGCCACAGGCCGGTGTATATTGGTACGATTTCCCCGCTGGGACACGCACACACACAGATAGTGTAATGTACTCTCCGCTAGGACACCTCATTTACAGGCCCAACATTCTGCGGATAAAAGAGGCTTTTTAACGATTCAACACTCCAATTCCCACCAGCACTGCCTTTCCACCTTCACTTTCTTTCATTATTGTGGCGATTGAAGAGCGTTCGGAGTAAACACAGAGATGTTGGATGTGTTCCCTCTATCCGTCGAAATGAATTGTGACGGCCGGGTTTGTTAGATTAGCTTTGTGATAATCTGCGCGCACGGATCCAGATATCCGGGGATTAGATCACGGCAACTCAAATAAAGCACCCTCCTCATCCGCTTGACCACTTAGAAGAAAAGAAATGGTGAAACAATATTCGGAGATTTGGTTAAAAATATCCACACTGGATGCTGGGTTTAACTATAACATTCTGTGGATTAGATTCCGGAATTGCATGAATAGGTCTTGTTATATAAATAGTAGTCTTATTTGTAAACCAATAGGAATAAAAGCCGGGTTAAATTACACATGCACATCAACTGATGTATGTAGTGCATATTTTTTTCTTCATAAATCTGTACTCGTCAATGTTTAGTAACCCTGCGGCCTATGGCATGACGTTCTTATGGTACATCTACATATAGAAAGAGAAAGTGTTTGTTGACTTTTCTACACTAGTTTTTATTTGGCCACTGTAGCGTTATTACATTAGAAGTCTGCATTTGGTAGCACTTTAGCACGGACCCCACGTGAGCATGCGGACTATATATTTTGTAAAAATCACTTTGACAACTATTGATCGAAAAAAATGGCTTGGAAAAGTCAAGGTAGTTCTGAGAATTATGTGCGTGAATTCCACTCGGTTTGTTAATTCATTATTTATATAATAAAATGCATAAGCTTTATGTATAAATGCAGCTGAAGTGTTCAAATCATTTTCTACACCTCTGAGAGAGAGAGAGAGAGAGAGAGAGATCAGGAAAGAGAGCTCTCTCTCTCTCTCTCTCTCTCTCTCTCTTTCTCTCCCCCTCTCTCTCTCTCATTCCCCCTCTCTCTCTCTCTCTCTCTCTCCCCATCTCTCTCTCTCTCTCTCTCTCTCCCCATCTCTCTCTCTCTCTCTCTCTCTCCCCATCTCTCTCTCTCTCTCTCTCTCTCTCTCTCTCTCTCTCTCTCTCTCCCCCTCTCTCTCTTTCTCTCCCCCTCTCTCTCTCTCATTCCCCCTCTCTCTCTCTCTCTCTCCCCATCTCTCTCTCTCTCTCTCTCTCTCTCTCTCTCCCTCTCTCTCTCTCTCTCTCTCTCTCTCCCTCTCTCTCTCTCTCATTCCCCCCTCTCTCTCTCTCTCTCTCTCTCTCTCTCTCCCTCTCTCTCTCTCTCTCTCTCCCTCCCTCTAAGACACACACACACACACACACACACACACACACACACACACACACACACACACACACAGTCTTATTTTAGCACAGAGGAAATAGACCTAACATACCCTCACATTTACATGAATATTTACAACCACTAAGCTTCTGTAACACACACAAACACACACACACACACACACACACACACACACACACACACACACACACACACACACACACACACACACACACACACACACACACACACACACACACACACACACACACACACACACACACACACACACACACACACACACACACACACACACACACATTTTAATTGTTTAAACATATACATGAGGACATGTCCCATGCACTGAAAGTGTGTTACATACATTAAGTAAATAATTATAAACAAAAGAAAAAGAAAAACATTTAGAATAATTATAATATTTAAATAAACAATTATCATTCATCAATATGTGTTTTCCTTTAGGACAGTTTTTAATGTTTTGTTGGATTTCAGTCTGTCCATAGGAGACTATATGTCATGTATGATATGTTTGATTTCTGATCGCACATTTTATTAAATATCCTTTGTTACTGCCTTCTCACTTTGAAAAATTTTCTTTCCTAAATGGTTTAAATATATTTTATTTTAAGGTATTTTGCTTTGTAATTGTTTAGTTCATAGTGATTTTATTTGCAGATTTTTGTTTTTATTTCTTATAGAAAGTAGCCTATGTTCTCTGTTGTCATATCACTGATATGGTGTGCGCAAATTCCTCATTGGACTTTTTTCTTTTTCCCATGGAACACAAATGTAAATGGTTTGCAGATTATTTTGGAAACGTGTCTTCATATAGTAAAAGTAAACAGGGACTTGGGCTGCAAAACTTCTAAAAACATGACTTTCTTTTAGGGAACACGAAAGACTTTGCTCAATAGTATGGTGGCTTTTTTAATAGTGAACGGAGACCGGGGCTGTCAGTCTGCAAACAAACCAAATACACAAAAATATCCTTAAAGCAATCTCTGCCCTACAAGGCTTCTATGAATTTCTATGAGAAATGTGTGAAAGATCTTCAAATGTGTTGCCTCGAGACATCTGAATATGTAGAAGTGTCAGTGAGATGTGAGCTGTGGCAAAGTGTTCTCAAGATAGGACTTCTCTCATAATGCTTTGGTGATGTTCCTGATCATTTTGTGTTACCTTTTTCGTCCTTTTTAGATCGTGACTGCCTCCATTCGCTTTCATTGTTCTGTTTCTACAAAAATTGGCCCTTTGTGGTCCACAAAAGAAATGACGTCATGTGGGTTTGGGATGACTTGTTAGTGAAGGTATTCTTTTGCAGAAGTATTTCATCTTAAGTTTGCAGCGTGGCATCTTCTGCATTGCTTAATTGCTTTGCTGATGATATAAAGGTCAATGATTTCCCCAATAACGGCACTTGTTTTGCAGTCGTATTCCTCATAATTCCGAATCTACCTCTCGACTAGAAAGCAGGCGTGTGGAATCCGTAGCTCTTTTATCCGGGAACGCCTCATGTGTCGTATCAGAGCTGCGCGAGCGTTTGTCTCTGCGGTTTCACTTGTGTAATTACGCGCTCGTTCACGTGTTTTTACACGCCGCTTAACAGTGTGAAATTAACTGCACAAAATAGAAACACAATTAATTGTGTCGCCTTGCAGACGTACTTAAGCGAAAGCCATTATGATGGAGTTAAACGGAAGAAAAATGCTGGAGGTTCGTGTGACGTGAAATTAGAGCAAAATGAAAGGCGCTCTCGGTGGAGTTTGGCCTGGTTTTCATAAGAGACGGTGTTTGTGTTTGGATGGAGGAAAACATTGGTTCACAATGAATCGACAGGTGAACGGGTTGGAGAAAAAGGTTTTAATCTTTCAAATGAAAGGTTTCAAACAAATTACCCAAATAAATAGATAATGGGAATGATAAATAAATGTACTCAATTTAAACTGATTCTGATAACTCGCCTATCACTTTCAGACCCTTACATATAGTTGATTATATAAGGTGAAAGGGTCACACGAGTCAGACTGTCTGGTGTCTCGATCTACTTTTCCGTTACACTTTTTCTATACAGACAGGCCTGCATAAAGGTCACAACAAACCTTTGGTGAACAAAAACACCCACCAGAAAATCAATATCAAACGCATCTCTGATCTAGTGTAAAATCATAGGAAAAGTGTCTCTGTGGGTTTGTCTTTGCATATAGATGTATATGTTTGTATATGTTTATCTAAAAGCTTTAGATTAAATCATGACTATTCGTTTATTTTTCATGCTGTTTTCATTTTTATTCTTGGAAAAGATAACAGACCGTTTAAAACTTTGTTAAGCCTTTCTTGATGTATGGTGAATATTTCAGTCCAGCGTCTGTAGAATTTCAACAACATCAAATCTCAGAAGTGACAAAACATCATCCAACCGTAATGTGAAAGACTCACACCATGACAAGATAAATTATTATCACATAACTTTTGAAGTTTTCCTAAACACATATACAAATGTTACTGTTGTATTGCTTAAAAGGGAATACAAAAGAAATACAACGTTCTGTTACTAGTTTATCCTGATTTCATTTTCCGCAGAAAGCAAACAAAAATAAAGTTTTTTTTTAACAATGGAGAATGTAGTCAATTTAACTAAAAAATACCCATAAGTATAAATTTCAAAAAACTGAAAACGGCCTTTTTTCCCAAGGCTGTTTATTCTCATAACCACACTAAACGGTCTTATTTATCTCTCAAATATCAAACAATCCAGTTCATATTGCATATTCAACTTGGAATAACATATACCCTTATTATGTCCCAATTTGTTGTGCAAAAAATTACATTTATATTTATATATTGTTTTATCTTGTCGCAATCTGAATCTTAAACTCTTCCACAAAACTCCTGTAGCTCAAAAACCATAAACACGATAGAAATGTAAATCTAGGTAAAATAAATATAGTACATGTGCGCTGTTACTTCAAGTATAAGAAGTACACACACACACGCTGGCACACGCGCACACACAGAGAGAAGGAAACAGGTCTTTGTGTAAAAGCGTGTCACTTTGACCGATTGCCAAATACGCTCACAAAGAGACTTCTGCACATGCAGAAAAGAACATTTATTCAAATATGATGAATTATGAGCAATGATTCTGTGTTTTTATATATTCATATTCAAAAGACACTACAGCGTGTGAGATTAGTCCTTACATTGAATTTTGTTGGATCACTCAATTTAATCAAGTTAATGTACATTGTTCCAAATGATTGAATTATGTTATAGAATTTTGAATAAAAGTTGGATGTCCACTGTAAAAAATATTTAATGCGGCATAGTAAATATCACAGAAATCAACAGTGATATGAACAAAAAAAATACTTTTTTTTAAAGATTTCCGACATTTAATTTGTCTAAAATTAAAAAAAATGTTAGAAGACATTTATTAATCGACATATATATTTGTAACGTAAGGCAATATTTTTGGTGAATAGTAACAGCCGTGATTGAGTTCATGAGATTTATTTGTAAGTATTATAAACATATGCTTATTTTATTTCAAAGCTTTTAAATGTATAAAATACTGTTATGAATCATCTTGCTTTATCAATAAGCGTACAATAAGCGCGGTTTAGGCAGCTCTCCATTGGCACTCCGTTTCATCTGACATCTGTCCTCAAGAAACAATTAAGATATTTCAAAGATTATTCTTTCTGAACGAACATTAACTGGCGATCTGGCGTATCTTAATAGCGTCACAGGAAACAACGCTCCAGAGAGAGCCGGCGAGAACAAATGGCTACAGAACCGACAAGAGTTATCAGATAAGCCGTCTGTTTAAACATGCTCTCCATCAGGAAATCGGCTGTGAGGATCTCTCACCGATTCTAATTAAACCTCTGCATTTAATTAACATTTCATCTGCATATAGCAGTTCGAGCGCGCGGCACGTTTGATCACATGACTTCCTGATCAGCTGTCTGATGGTGAGGAGTCATGTGAGAAACGTTTGTCCCCCCTTTTCCTATTGGAGAATAAAAACCCAGCTCAAGTATTTTTTGTCGAATATGAGTATGTGATAATATGATATATAATTGATTCTGTTACTCTGTAATTTAGGCCTATAGAATAACAGGGAGGCATTCTATATTTGTTTATTAGTTTGAAAGTCTCCAAATATTTTGTCGACCACATAAAAAACACCTTGCTGACATTAAGTGTGTTTCACTTCATTTTTGGCATTCAAACCCTGGCGAATGAGCTCCCATCGCCCGTTTCCGTGCAGGCAATCTAAAGGGACACCTCACAGGGCCCGAGCGAGCTGACCGAGGCCCCCAGGCAGCGCACACACAATTAAACTCCGCAAACTCAGCAGGTTTTACCTATCCTTATATTCACATATTCAACATTACTCAGCCCATGAAATCTGATCGATGCTCATTTGCATATTAATCAATCCCCATCTGCATATTCATTCGATGATGTATACGGCCTGTCCCACTTTACTTTTTCGTCAGGAGAGCCGGGCTTCATTTCGTTGGAGAAAAAGTTTCCGATTCGGAGAAAACTTGACTTTGTGGCAACTTTGTTGTCGGTCCCTACGAAGGGAACCGCTTATAAATCAAACGCAATTCCGCTTTTGGAAATCACGAGAACGCTGAAAGTTGCGCGCCAAATCCGGCAGGAGACTCTCAGACCCCGGCGAGGGAGTTTCATCCCTGGGCACATGGGAAATGGACTTTCCTGCCGAGCTTTTACTGTAATTGTTTGGGGCAAAAACAAGTGGCCTCGGTCAACAGATGGCGAATATCACTTTTAATCAAATATGGACACCTCGTTGCAATAAATCACATCCGCGCGACTGCGTTTCCTTTCTGAATTTCTCTATGGCCTCTGCTGAGATTGAGAGGGTTCGGTGTGAATGTGTGACACGCCGAAGGCAGAAGAGGAAATTGCAACAGAGATGTCGAGCAGAAAACAGGAAGAACCTCGAGAAATGATGTCGAGGGTGGGGTGGCAAGGAAACGTTCGGTGATTTTTATCTCTCGATAGCTCCGTCTCGCCTTTCTGGCTACTTGTGTTTGTAGCAAACACCTGACTCACATGACTTCACATGAGTTACTACTTTACGAACGCTTTTCAATATTTACAGTAAACATAAATAGATTACAGAAGCCATGCCACCCCGCTGCCATGTTTGCAACGCTCCTGTGCAGTCATGTACGGCATTAATATAAAAAAAATGGGTTTTTCGGAAAAAATGTTAACACATTTGAAAAACAAAGTATTAATGCTATTTTATGGTGTGGATTTGATGTATATGATATAATTCGGCCCGTGATTCCTTAAACCGGTCTTTCAATGTAGCAAGTCCACAGTTTTATCTTCTTAAATGGTGGAGGATAGATATTTCTAAAATCGCGGATAAATTATCCAATCTAATTATTAACTTAACCGGAATCGGACGATTGCATAACTTTGTTTTGTTAAGTTTAAATTGCGCTGTTTTAAAATGGCATCAGATTCAGTATCGATTGATGATTGGCTCTTTTTCATTTGAAGGGGATTTTCTTCGCTAGAATGACTATATTGAGCGTTACGTTTGTCTCCATTGTAACGGCGGGCCGTTATAATACAATAACCTTAAACCGTGTATATATGTGCCGTATTTGATGGATTTTTTAACATACTGCAACGCGTTCAGGGATTTTCTTTCAAGTTTTAGTCTGCGTTAAAACCTTTAGGGATACAAAAGCATTTCAAAAGCACAATGTCGATTCGTTAAAATACCGTCCGGGTACACGGCTCACCAGGTTTTGGAAAAGAGCCTCTCTTTCCTCTCTCAGTAAACGCAGGGATAGAGGAAGAGATGTACTCACTGGTGACAGAGTAATCTGGGGTGAGAGAGTTATAGTTATGAACCTGTCCGATCTTCAGCCGCTCTGTTTAAAATAAGATCATGAAACACTGGGGTTACACACACTCCCACACACACACTTACAGAGACGGGAAATAGATCATGTATTAAATTTATCTTTGTGCGCTTGTTTAGTGCTGTAATGCCATCGACAAGCAATTGCGTGCCATCTTTGAAATAAGTTGTACTGCTTAAAGGATCCGCTTTTATTTTTTGGGCTCTTCAAGTGTTGTTTACATTATTTTATAATTTAAAGCTTTTGTCGCAGAATTTCTCCTGTAATTTCTCCGAATCCAGGAGGGAATCCTAACTATCTGGGAGGTTGCAACTTTCTATATACAATACACAATACGTTGTTTTAGATTTGTTCAAATGAATGTCGTCAACACCTATACGTGGTGCTTTTAATATCCTGTAAGAAAAACCATGTGCAGATTTGTTGAGTATTTTCCCATGGGTCTCAAGTTGACCAAAGAAGCGTTTAAGGATGTCATAAACCTGGACCCAACCGCATCACCTTATTAATAATGTGGATCAGCAGTTTGAGCCATGAATATGTATGGACAGCACGTAGATTCGTCGGAAATAAACATTGCGCTTTTTAGTTTCACGTTCAGTTTTTCTTTCAGTTTTAGCAATGTCTGGAGTGGAGGCGGAGCTATATATGTTTGCATAATATTTCCACATTAAAATTTTGATTCAAACTATTTTAATACAGAATAGGGAGAAATTTTTTCAAAATATAATATCGATGGGCAAATATTAGTTTAAGTGATCATTTAACCGCATGGGGACCTTAAAGTAACACTAAAGTCGTATACATTAGACTTAGCATTTATACTACGATTATAGTCATATTTTAAGATAATAAATAAAAAGGACTGTAATGTTGACGCACAGTATGTGTATATAAAAGTATAAAAGTGAAGATATCGTGTATTATTTAGCCCTTTTTTTGGGGTTTTCATCGTTTATTTGTTAAAACACAGATATGGCACATACGGTATGTTACCGCATATGTTTCTGCACATTAACAGGCCGATCAAAACAAACACCTGGTGTGATTATTGCATTCCTACAGATTTGATTTAAACACATGGATGACAGTTTCTCACATGTTAAAGCACACGAGCACACACACTTAGACACACGGCACGGCAACCCTGAACCTTCTTCAGAACGAAACCCTGTCATCTGCTCGCCCGTGTGGCCGGGGCCACTTCCGCCCGCTGCTCACAAACTGACCTTCCTCATCACATAGACGTCTCGATCGCTTCCACAACATTAAATATTCATGCAGCGCGAAAGAAAGTGACTCTACACTTCATCCGCATTTCCATACGGTCTCGGCTTTTCCTATATGTGTGTTTAGGGTTCGATCTTTGCCTTCTGTCTTGGGTCATCCCATCCCAGGGACAGATCCAGAGACATCATTTGTAAATACCACTATGCATTTAAAGTTTAAGTCCTTCATAGTGTGTGTGCGCGTGTGTGTGTTGTTTAATACAAACCAGATGACAAGAGTCTAAAAACAAATCGTATTGTTAGTGCCTGATGGTGAAGGTAGTCAGAAGATAACAGGTAATGCAGCTGGTGCAAACATCTGTAGCCTCCATCAATATGGTGGAAACATCTGGACTTCTTTAGAGTTCTTTATCATATTTGTAAAAACTGTCTTTCATAATTAAACCTCTGGGGAATAAAGGAATCCTGGGGCTTTGTGTGGACTTTGAGAGATATAACACTGGACATGCGCTTAATACTAAATATTACTTATGGATGGTGTTAAATGTGTTGGTTGAAAGACACAGGTTTTTTTTAACTGTGTCTTAATGTAAAATAATTTTCAAACAAGTTAGAGTTTGAAATGAATTAAATATACTTTTTAAATTTTGTGTACATGTAAGGAAAAAATAAGCTAATCTGATTGACTCCAATATTTCTATTAAAATTCATCAAAAATATGTTGTTATCTTACAAATGTATATTTCTCAAATACCTACTTACCTTTTCATTACATAAACCATTATTCTAATATTTTCAAAATATTTCTAGAGTTACTAAGATTTATTCGGTTAATATAACTTTGTTTTTGTGATACTTACTAAGCCAAGTTATATATTAGATATATAAATAGTGTAAGAAACCACATATATATATATAATTTTTTTATCAGTCTATATGCGAATAGTAAGTTTCCAGTTGTTTTAAATAAATACAAAAACATCCAGATTCTTTATGAAAAAACAACTTGTGTTAAATAAAATGATGACTTTTATTTATGCATCGCTATTGAATTACTATACAAAGGTCACCCAAAGAACATCAAATCACGAAAAACCCTTTTTCTGTAAAAACCGCCTCCGTGTATCACACACAACATTCCGAGACGTTTGTTTCAAGTGCTTAGCGTGAAATTGACGTCACGTTATTTTTAACCCGAAAGCATGGCGATTTCTTCTTTTCTTTAATCTCTTTCCTTCGCTAAAGCTCTTGCTTTCAACATCAGACAGCAGACGCTGAGGGTCTCATGCAGGATTGGAGAATATACAGAACAGAGATTGTCATAGGATGTGGTGCTGAGGTTAAGGCGAGCGTTATCGGTGTCTTCTCTTTTAGGTCAAACTGAGAAACAGCCTCGGTTATTCTCACTATCGCTTCTAAAGCCGGTCAAGACCACCGCATTGTCTAATATCTGCAGGAGGCCTGGAACGCAGCGTATGGTGACTGAACGTCAAGTGTTTTGTTGTGGTTTGATTGTGTCGGGTTTACATAAGAGTATTAGACACCAGCACAGTCGTATCTTGAGCTCGCAGATAGTGGGGGTTTGTTTTCCCCCGTGCATTTACTTCTTAAGATGATTGAATGTTGCCACTGAGAGACAAATACACAAGCAATAGATGATGTGCGAGAAAAAATCTATTTAACATCTCAATTGTTGAAGGTTTAGTTCAGCCCGAAATGGAATTCTGTCATTAAACACACCCTTGTGTCATTTCAAACCTGCATGACTTTATTATGCAGATATTTAAAAAAATGTCCAACGACAAAATGTTTCCGATGACGAGCATTCTTCAAAATGTACATAGGCGTGTGCATGGTTTCGTATCGAGCAATGTGTGTGTAGTTGTGAAGAATAGAGATGAGTCCTTTTGACGGGATAACGCCACGGCCCTCTGGAGAAATACACTTCTGCCGAGCGAGCGGCCCTCGTTTTGCATTCAAGGCTGAAGACGGTCTTTGCAGGAACCGTGAGATGACGTGCGTGTGCGTTCACGAGTGTGTAAACTCCGCCTAAACTGAGCTCAGGTTAGATAGTGGACATGCAAGAAAAAAGAAAAAATATCCATGCCTTAGATCGAGCTGATCGGAGAGTCCACGGGCCCTCGCCGAGCCCGATCAATGTTTTAATCCATAAGCCGTCTTTTCTCAGGATGTTATGAGACATCAATCATCATTCTCATGGAGATGTTCAGCGGACGAGCACTCCCCTGTTCCTAGATACCGTTGCCGAGTTTCAGCGTTTCGCACGGCAGGAATAAAACAAAATCTAGAGTTATTCCAGTTCTTCTCATTTGTGTGTTTCTTTATATTTAAATTTTTTTTTAAAGCTAATCATTCAGGCAAGAGATTGAGTAAAGATAGACAATATCACAGATTGTCAAAATCAATCTGGTCGGCTGCAAGGGTCAAAGAGAGAAACAGATATGGTCATGAAAAATGACATTATTTTTGGGGCAAGAACCTTTGACTTAAATTGTAAGAGGACTTCAGGGAGATAAGAAATCATTGGCTTTCAGGCTGTACTTCTGACCTTATGTCCAGTAAGCAGTGGATCTCTCTCTCTCTCTCTCTCTCTCTCTCTCTCTCTCTCTCTCTCTCTCTCTCTCTCTCTCTCTCTCTCTGAGTAATGTCCGGAGCTGAAGGAAGATCACAGCTCAGGCGTCCTATCCGTCTTCACAACCTCAATATTCAATCACTGAGCTAATTGCACGGAGGAGATCGGAGTTAAAATCATGGCTTTGCTAATAGCCTTCGGGGAATAAATGTGTACAGCGGAATTCCCCTGTAAAAACTTTAACGATGGGCTGTGTTGTATACCTACATATTTTTACTTGTATTGAATGTATTTACTTTATTTTTATTTTATTCATTTGTATTTTTTTTTATCTTTTCCCGTCTGCCATCACTGTGGTTGTAGTAAAACAATAGTTGTAACTTAACTTAACTCAAAAGAATCTATAACAGTTTATAATAATCCAATTAAGAATCGTGTACATTTTACTGATGACATAAGTTATCAATAAGTGTGTGCGTTTGCCGGATGCTTTTCAACTTGCCTTTGGCGATTGACTCTGTATCTGATCATCAGCCATCCCACCATTCGAAGAAAATACTATGAATAGTAATTTCATTACGATGAGCCTTCGGTATTCGACGTTCTCTCGCGAACGCCTTTGTGACTGCAGAAATATCCGCCTTTCTAAGTCTCGTAAGCCGATCTCTCCTTTGCCGGACTAATGTAGGTTGTGTTCCATTAAAAGGCTTCTGTATACGTCCGCCCTCCCAAGTAATGTCTTTGTGGGAAACATTGATCGAGAGACTTTCACGTATACACGCCGCGCGCACTCACACGGCTCACAATGAAGGGTATGGGAGGATATCGGAATGTGGCGGTTCTCGGTAGAAACCCCTGGAAAGGCGGCATTGATTTAGGCCCGGGGAGAGGTGTGATTGATTTAAATGTGATTTCCTATTTCCTATCTTCTAATTGAAATAAACTATGAAGTTTGCTGCTATCAATAGACTCTACTGTAAACAGGCACATAAGGCCTGCGGGTGGAAATGCGTATCTGATGTAAACATGTCTCCGGTTTTTATATTTATGTACTCTTCAAAACCTGTAGCCCTTTTTGTTTTACTGTGGAACACAGAGCAATATGTGTCAGTGGTTACAGTGTAGTCAAAGGGGGCCAGTGTTGTTTGATTACTGACATTCTTCGAAATATCTTCTGCAGTAAAATAAAGGTTTGAAATGATGTGCGAGTGAATAAAGGTCTAAACAGAAGCTGGTGAGCTCTACGTGTGCCGGCAGTAGCCAGAGAAAATCATGTGCTGCAGCGTCCAGCTATAAATAGGGACTACAGACGGCCCCCCGACAGTGCACGTTCTGCAATGCGGAGCGGCTCAGTGGGAATTCTGGGAAAATGAGTCCAAACCTGTCTGTGTTTGGGACACGGGGCATGCCTGTGTCATGATGAGAGAGAATGGGCCTGTCATTGATATTGTGAATGTGCACTTGTGTTTACGTGTGCCATGTCATCATAATGTGTGTAAATGAGCTTCTGGGATGACTGATCGTGACTAGAAGTATAAAATTGTATAGAATTAAAGGTGTACAATTGTCAGCGAGCTGACATTCACGCACCCGAAATCACAAACCCAATGGTTGTGTCCTTTCATTGTGACTCCATCTGGGTTGTGTCCTCTCCTCCTCCAGATGCGAATTGTGTCCCGGCAGATGATATGATTACGGCGGCAGTGGCCTGGCCACCTTTTAACCTCCACGCGCATTTGTGTCACCATCACTGCGTTTATTTCATTATGTCGGAGAGCGGCCGCCTCAAGGGGACTCGGGTCTCTTATAGATGCCTTTCAACTCATCTCCTAACAGCTCCCTCAAATTACACCAACCACACAAAAAGAGTAAGCAATGGTGTATTGAGCTGTGCCATGGTCATCCTGGTTTCAAACACTTTCACAATTAAACAAAGATAATAAAAGATCTCCTTTTTTTTTAAATATCCATGTCGGGGTTGTTGCTCAGCACTCTGGGCAAGTAACCGATTGGCTTATGGGTCACCTCCCAATCCCACACTCAGTTCTTTAGCCTCGTGGTCCTATATCCCTCCCCTGTCCCATATACGGTATATAAATATATATATATATATATATATATATATATATATATACACTGATTATATATAAAAATATCCAAAGTTTTACTGTAGTTAAACAGTTTGTGGCACTGTCATTTATCTTAACCATATTGAATTTCTTTCTTCTAGCTGCCCTTATACGACAGTTATACAGTATGAAGTACAATAATTAACTAATAATTCACAACATACACTACTGTACCGTTTCTCTGCTGGCAGTTTTACAGGATTTTTACAGTGTTTTTAAAAATAGAATAAAAAACCTAGTGTTCAAATTGTGTGGAAAAAAAACATTAATCATTAAGCACAACTATATGCTATTATAGAGGTTTTAGCTGCAATCCTATCCATCCTAAAATAATTGTTTTTACAGTATTTTTATACAGCGCATTTTTTAAACAGATTACAATTATTAATTATGCAAGATGGGTGTAAAATAACATGAAAAGCATATTATTTTACATGACAATATCGGCAATTCTAAAGGTGTACCGGCGTTGAATCTGCTGAAAAGCATATTTTTGACAGACTTCAAAAACGAAACATCCTTTTATATTTTTATGACCAACCTCTTTTATTTTATTTGATCATTTAGTACATTTTTCCTATGGGTCGAAAATATAATAATTCATCAATTTTACTGCTATTTTTATTTATCAATTTATTTGTTGATTTAAGCATAATTTAATTTGAAACTGTTGTTTCTAGTTTGGATTATAATAGCTGTATTAATTATAATATTTTAGCAGAAATTGTTACATCAACATGTATAGAATATGATACAGAAGCAGAGAAAACCTTCGTCAGTTACATCAAGGCTTTATCCCTTCATTTCCCTCGATTTCTTCGATATCCCTCCGTTATTTCATACCCGCTTCAAGTCGTACTGTACAATTACATCTTTCTTAATCACACGCAAGACGGCGCGGGTGTCGTAAACCCCGGCAGCCCATTTCCCGAGGTGCCAGACACTATCCGGCGCCAGCGTGCTCCGGGTGAGAAGCGTCTAGTTTGTGATGCTAAAGAACCGGGTACACAAAAGAGAAACGGGCCCTTCCTCCCATAAAGCGTATTCCCCACTGTCCTCCACGCAGATTTGTGGGAAACACAGGCGGCCGAGGGGGGATGTACCGCAGCAGAATTCCCCGAGACGTGAGAATCAATATGCAGGACAGAGCGTCCGGTCATTTGTATGCTACATGTGAGGCAGGAGTAGAAGAACCAGAGACAGGAGTTAGAAAAGCAAAGGTTAATTTCATACATCAACTTCCATCTGCATATTCCTTTCCACAGGAGTGCCACGGCCTGTGTGCCTTTTTTTCCTCCGCTCGGCGGTTCATATTTTACGGAGATGTCACTGCGAAGGGAGGCTGTTTGCCGCGCTGATTTGAGCTGTAGGTTGAATAAAAAATGCGTACGTTTCGACTCTTTAAAGAGTATTTATGGATGTATTTTCACAGGCCCTTGTGTAGACACACAGCAAAGTTACGGTGTACATTTTGCTTTCTTTTTTTACGTATGCTTATATATATAAATGGGTAGACTTTTGTGGTGCTTTATCAAATTAGCTAATGCGAGAACTATAGAGATCCTATAGATATGCGCAGTAAAGCTTCTTCTGCTGTACTTGCATTGGAAAAAGCGTGCAATTTGTCTTAAGATTAATATTGTCGAGTTTGTACCTTACATTAGCGTATTGATTAGCAATGGACTCAAATAATTTTCGTACAAACACTTTACCTAAATATTTCCCGTACATGCCTCGCCGGACACATCCATGTGCTCTCTTAAGAACCTCGCGCAGCAGATTTTGTGCTGTTCTCAAAACCAGCTGAAGTGCAATAAAAACTCATATCAATGTACAGTATCAGCCTTTACGTAATCAGCTAATTTTTGTGCCGACTGTTCTTTTTACAAAATAACACGGCATAATATACCATAGATCACGTTTCTGAAGGCGTAAGAAGCCTGTCTGATTTTTAATACTACGAATTATATTATGTTTCGTGATACGCGTCCGTAACAATAACCCACGTCTGGCGAAAACAAAACGACAAAATAAGAATTATGGGCCTAGGGTTTATTTAAGTATAACAGTATCAGTGTTCGTCCGTGAAATGCATTTATTTTGTGGACGATGGTAATGTCGTGACAATTCAATACGGTCCGCATTTTGAACGTTTAACAAACCCGAGGTTCCTAGCTAGCCTGGCCGCCATCCTAGCCGAATTGATGCTTAGCTGGCCGGCCAAAGGCAGCTGGTGCCCAAAATGCTTTCAAATCTATCAATATAGACAGGCCAAACTAGCTTGGCCGGCCAAGCTAACCGCTCTGATTCATAATTCTGAGGTAAAGAAATTAAGGGAAATTGTTTGGATATACAAACAATATGCACGCTATCAAAATGGCATACGAACACACCCGCTCTCCATTGTTTAATCTATTTACATCTTTTCTTTCCTAAAACTGCTAACTTGCACGTTAACCGACTAAGTGCCCCACATTGATTGACAGCACTTGAAGCCGTATACGGTGTCATCAATGAATGCTAGCGCAGCGCTAAATGATAAACATCAGTAATTTAAACCACACGGACTGAATTTTTTTCCCAACACAGACGCCTTTCTGCACCGCCGACAAACTAGCGCTGTCCTGTTTAGCCCGCATAACATCCGTGGAAACAATCGAATATTCATACCATATTTTCCAGACCGAACGAGCGCGCCCGCGATTCGCCGCGCTTGTTTGGCTTTTCGAATCGAAATGCCACTGATATGAACACGGAGCATTTTTTACGTACGATAGCATTGTAACGGCCGCCCTCTCACCTCTGCAATGTTCGTACGCAGAGCTGTATTAACTAGCATAATAGGTCATTTGAATGCTAACAGAGCAAGATTAGCTTAGGGATACGCCCGCGGAGGAAAAATGGTTATTTCAAGAATAATAAATTCTGATATGCATCTGTGTTCACGGAGACCGGTGTCTTATCAGAGGAAAAGCAAAAAACGAACGCGCTTTGCATTGTAAATGTGTTTTGAATTCAGTTTAATGGAAGTTCAAATCGAATGCGTAGGTCTTTGGGGGATATTGTAGCGGTTTACAGAACCGTCACTACATACGGTCACAACACTTTAAGTACAGTAAAACCACGGTTTACTTTGGGGGCAATGTATTGTAAATAATCCATTTTTTCTATGTGGTTTGCCACATATATTGAACTCATGACCTTGGCTGTAAAGCTACAAGAACAGGCCGAACAAACAGCTGCGTAAAACATTAACAAAACCAGTCACATTCAGTAAATGCAGAAATTCATTTTGCTTCTATTTAGTTCATTTCTTAACCTGACCTCTCTCAAAACTGCAAACGCCCTTATTTACTTTTTTCTTCTGAAAAGAAGATATTTTGAAGAATGTTGGCAACTCAAAGCCGTTGGCCGTACAATAAAAGCCAATAGAAAATAGTCAACCTTTTTTGAAGTATCTTTTGTGTTCCGTTCATTTTAAAATGGGTTTCACGTTTTCCACAGTTCGTTCAGTTCAAGTTTGTCGGTCCACCGTTGTCGCTGCGTTGTGTTGGTGGACACTGTCAACCCAATGTCATCTCCTGTCCAGACAATCTCTCCTGTGGTCGTCCGTGTCGACAGCATCACCGGACGGAGACTAAGTTATTCACCAGAGGTCAGTACAGGTCACCAGGGCCGCTTCTGACGGCAAACACTGTGACACCGGAGGTCGTGTAAGGTGACCCCTTTAACTCCCCGAGTTTTTGGTTGTTCACTTTGTTGTGAAAACTCGGAGCGGGTCTAGTTCACGAACACATTCTGAGACATGTATTTTGCCACAGTCACTTCTCCACGCGCAGTTAGTCCCAAACATATGTGATGCTCTCTCGGCGTGTTTTCTTCAGTTTATTGATATTTGACCGAACTGCGATCCTGCGGCTGAAAAATTGTGTTCTGAAAAGCTTACGTCTGCAGTTCGCTGTGGGGAGGATATGAGGCGTGTGTCTTAAATGGAAATATCAAATGTGCCATTTCCTCACCAAAAAATACTTTCCTCCATCACACCTTCGACCACACGAACACACACAACAGATAACCCATTTTCGCTAAAAACAGCAATGGTGGTATTGCCGTTTATCATTTGAAAAGTATCTTGTAATTGGAGTTTTTTCTTTTTTTTCTTTGTAATTTTTGTAATAAAATGTGTTTCAATCGAACTTAATATTGTCATTTTAATGCCGTTGTGTTCATATTGACCTCTCTTAGGCCCGTCTCAGACACACATCTGCTCTAATTTCAGGTTTTTTGAGGTTAGACTGTGTTTCCGCGTGCGTGCGTGTGTGTGTGTGTGTAACTAGGCCTTAGTGAAAGTGTGTGTGTTCGGTGGAATTGCTCAATCCTCATAAACCTCAGCACCAGATCTTAATCGTACGCACCGCTCAGGTGCAAAGGAGCTTTTCTTGAACACAATGAAAGACGTACGTACGCGGCTTAGCGATCACTCCATGTGTGTGTGTGTTTGTTTGCGTGCAAGTGTGTGTGTGTGCTTTGCAGAACTGTGCTCCACACATACGCATACGCATGTGCTGGCTGGCTGTGTCTCATAAGATCTCAGTGGCAGGCAGCACAAATATCATGAGGCTTGTTTGACTTTGGAGAAGGATTCTTGTTTTATTCCAGAGGATAAAGATCAGAAGTAAGCTGTAATCATGATTGATTTAGAAGTGAGAGAGAGGGAGAGAGGGAGAGAGGGAGAGAAAGAGAGAGGGAGAGAGAGAGAGAGAGAGAGAGAGAGAGAGAGAGAGAGAGAGAGAGAGAGAGAGAGAGAGAGAGAGAGAGAGAGAGAGAGAGAGAGAGAGAGAGAGAGAGAGAGAGAGAGAGAGAGAGAGAGAGAGAGAGAGAGAGAGATCTAACCCTCGGTGAGCTCCCTACTGCTGTCTCTAGACTACATAGGCAGCATCCTAACTAGAATGCTTATCATAAGGGAATGATAGGAAACACTTTACAAAAGCATGACAAGTTCGGGTTTAACTCGACTCCATTTGTGGACGCCAACTTTAGTCCACAACTGTTTTTCCAATGTTTTTTCTTAACTTTATTTAAACTTACTGAAAATGTTTTAAGAAACAAACCAACCACAATAGTTAAAAAACAATTCTCAGCTCCAAACTTTACAAACTCAAACAATTAAATCAATTCTTTCAAAACAAGGAATTCAAAACATCTAAAGTGTTTTTTAATAAAGTCGCTTTTTTGAATTTTGAAATTTAAAATTAGTTTTCTGTAAAACTAATATAAATGTGAACCTTCATTTGAAAACCGGGCTCAAGTCACTTTTTGTAATTTACTTTTTTATACATAAAATCATCTACACCATGTAAAAAACATTTTGTGCGAGTAACATTTATTTCTTCAATCTCGACGCAGTAAGACCGAGTGAAATATTGAAATCCTAGTAAAATGAATAGGTCAAATCAAAGTTTAATTTTCATTTTATCAGAAGTCGAGCCTGGTTTTCAAAGGCAGGGTCACAAATATAAAATTCAAGGTTAGTTTTTGCTTAAGAAAACATTAAATTAAAGCACTCAAAATGAATAAAGCAATACAGAAATAAACCAAAAAAACTTCAGGTTTATTTTTTGCACAATCGGCAGACATGTATTCTTATACTTTAAGCATTTCTTTTTAATTAATTTGTTTAATAATGAGCAATACATAATGTCTTAGGTCATTTTGCCTCTCAATAGATATCAATTTAACAATTCTTATGCTTTCATATTTTTTCAGATATTTGTACCGACAAACAAGACAAAACTGTTGAAAAATGTTGTTTTTATCTGAGCGATTTTGCTCTTATATTTTCAAAGAAGATGTGTTCTAAAAAAGAGCATGGAATAAAAGCTCTTGTGTTTAAACGCTGTCTAGGTAAGCATCAGGAACGAATCCGGGACCCCGTAACCTTCCCCGGGCCCTCGGAGAGAGCGTATAACAGGTGCTCTGCGTCTGTTGCTCTGTTCCTGTGTATTATTTAATAGCAGTCAGTGGGGAGATCGTGTACTTTTAATATTTAATCATATCTCTCTCAAGCGATATGACTATCTGTGATCCCACTTTCTCGGCCTGTCTCTCTCTCTTCCTCTACCGATCTCTCTCTCGGTTTCCCACCTCTAATACTCTGTGTGTTTCCGCTGGTCAGCTCCTGTTACAGACTGTTTCCTCGTATTCATAAAAGCATCAGAATCGCCAGAGAGAGAGCTCACACACACTCTCACGCTCGATGCGAGAGTCAGCGTTAAAAACGGTGTGTGTGGCACTGATTTATTAGCTGTGGTGATTCGAGATGGTTGTGTGTGTGTGCGTGTGTGTGTGTGTGAGAGAGAGAGTGTGTGTGTGTGTGTGTGTGTGTTCAGAGAGCACATGAGGACATTAAAGTGTACGTTTTTCGTAATGGTTTTGCTGTCTGAGACAAATGCATATTGTAAAAGCCTTTTTTTATTGATGGGCAAAAGTTGCTTATTTATTGCAGATTTTTCGGCTTTGCAATGAGTTTCTAATAAAGTTTTGATCATGACATTTTTAACATTCTGCAATAGCTGTAATGTCCAGAACGCAAAGAAAAAATTGCACTTTAAAATGAATTGTAAGAATCACGAGTGTGTGTGAGATAGATTAAAGAAGTTTGATGTTGCCAAGTCCGGCTGGGCTTTTACCCAGCTTCCCACTGCTCTCATATCGTACTATCTGACAAGCAACAATTGTAAAGGACGGATAAAAAACGCAGCGTGGGGATCAGCGTATGGACACAGGGCCTGTAAATATTAGCGACAGGATCTCTCTATTGGTTTATAAAAGTGCATATGAACCGGACACACACACACACACACACACACACACACACACACACACACACACACACACACACACTGCATGTGGAGGATGACAAATTAAAAAACAGAGGATTTGTGTTATTACTCTTTGTTAGCTGCGAGAGTTTGTCAGGGGTCATTTTGCACTCATATACATTTTGATGAAGGTCAGCCGTATTATAGACTATCTCGAAAGGTCACCAAGTACCTGCATATGAATATTCAGGCGGCACGATTTATCAATATTTGCTAACAAAGTATCATTTTGCCCGTACTTGAGAGCCGGAGATAGATTCGACCAGCTTTAAAAGAGTGTGTGTGTTGTATATGGTTTATAGTAATATATAGTATTAAATAGATTAAAACAGTAGGGTGTACAGTAATACTCATTTATTTACCCTCCTGAAATGTTAAACCTAAATGACTTTCTACCGCGGAACACTAAAGGAGATATTTTGAGAAAAGTCAGTCTCCGTGGATTTCCATGTTTTGTGTTTAAACAACATAATTCAATGGGCTGGGAAGTTGTCACCGACATTCTTCCATATATCTTCTTTTTGTGTTGTGTTTGTTTGTTGACATGAAAATGAAACAACTTAGGTGTGTATTAAAACGATTTTATTTAAACATTATTAAGTGGAATGTAATAGTTGCAAAAAGATACCTGACAAGTATACAAGGGGGGAATAATTCTGTAGGCCATGAATTATTTGATATAAAAAGGAAAACCGTCCTTCTGAAGTATATAACATGTAGTGATTTTCTTGTGTAAAATGATTGTGCTTTCCTAAAAATTTGAATTGTGAACAAAGACTTGTGTTTTTTAGAAACACACACATGTGGTTTGATGTGTGTGGGCATGTGTTGTGAAATGTGTCACGTTTAAGCCTCATAAAAGAATAAACATATTCATTTCTACATCTGAACATTCTTGTTTATTTGTTAAAAGTTGTATTATTAATCTCCTGTTTTATGAAATGTAGACCAGTTAGGGAAAACTTAATTGTGGAAAATTGTTCATTTCAAACCAAACAATTAACTCCAGCAAAACGAGGTCTATTTATCCTGCAAATGAGAGTTTAATGATACCAATACTCACATATATTATCTGCTCAGCGTGGCTGTATGGTCAAGTACATTATTGGCTCTCGAACAGGACGGCTTGTACTGTAAACAATAAAGCTTCATAAATTAATATGCTTAGCAGCTATAAATAGTGTTTGTGTTGGATGCATGCATATGAAAGACTGTAGCATATGTAATTGCTGGATTGTACATGCAGTTAATCCTATACAACACTCGCTAGTGTCCATCTGTCAGCCCGAGCGTGAGTGTGCTGGATTTCACAGCGCTGTGGAGACATTCGGGGAGACTTTTCTAGGAGTCTAGACCGTGTGATGTACTGCAATGTGGGAGTTTTTTGATATTTTTGTTCAGTATCTCAATTATGGAAAATTGTGTTTTTGTTTTAGACTTGTAAGACCTCAAGAGGAGCATGAATGGAGATGTTGGAAAAAATGTATTTGTGGTACTTTTCCATCAATGTAAATGAAGACTGGAGAGGGCAAGCTAAATTATTATCATTATTATTATTATTATTATTATTATTATTATTATTATTATTATTATTATTATTATTATTATTATTATTATTATTGTTACTATTATTATTATTATTGTTATTATTATTATTATTATTATTATTATTAGTATTAGAAAATATATAAGAATATTAGAAAAACATCAGAAAAGTGATTTTGTCTACATTATTATGAATGTTTTGAATGTTTAATAATGAATTTATTAAATTAAGTTCGACAAAATAAATCTTAAATGTTATTAACTTGACATATATTTTATTAGATGTGTGTATACAGTAAATTTCAAATTTTTATTTATTTATTTCTTATTCTGTTTCATGAATTATAAGCGCTTGAGACTGTTAAACATGTTCAACATTGTCCACTTGTTATCTCCGAGTTAGACGCATGACTTAGTATTTCTGTGCTCAAATCACCCCTCCGTTAAGGCCTAAGGCTTCGTAAAGATTCGTTCAAATATTTAACCTTTCACCGTCTTAAGGTGACGTGAAAGCTCAACTTTTTCCAAAAACAGACGTAAAGCTTTATCTGTCTTCGGTTCATGTGCGTAAACCAATTACGTTTTGGACATATGAATGTGACTCTACACTACAGGAACTCAAAATTAACATACGAGTTACAGAAATTGCGTGTGATATTCCCCTTTCATATATATGTAGATTTATGTATATCTGTCATAGTAAACATCATCATTTCATCACCGGTGACTAAAATCACCCAACGATCACTGTGAAGCCGCTTACGTCACGATTGGTCACATGAGACAGGAAGTAATGGCCGTGTCATAGTACCAGGAATAACTGTGACTGATGGCTGTTCATTAACAAAACTGTTGAGATCCTATCATAGGCGATCTGTCATTCAAACAGAGATTACACTGAGCGTGTCTCGTGTCACACTGACAGCTCGGAGACTTTGACACATCAACATGAAACATGCAATTTAAAACTTTTGGGTAAACACAAAGACAAATCAGTTACGGAATTAGAAGATTCTATCTGTGTTTATAATGTTTTATCATTTTAAGTCGGGTATGATTTCATTTGAAACATTGTGAAATAAGTGTTAAGACATGTAAAATAGCTTAATGAACATTTTGCAGATATATGATAAGATTATAATTATACAGGTTATATTTATAAAGGTATAATTTGATCATAGTGATTTTACAAATATTTTCAATAAACCTTCGTAATGTAATATGACAGTATAATGTATAATATCAATGGTGTGACATAAATTAATTTCCTGTAACAACGAACATGAGGTTAAATGATGTAAAGTAGTGTCAAGTTTTGTTTTGTTGAATGAAGTCATTCATCTTTAAGCTAATTTAAAGATTTCAATTGGTTTTGCTCACATGCAGTTGCAGACGACCACATATTAGGTTTTCAACATTTTTCCAAATATCTTCTTATCTGCAGAAAAAGGCGTACAGTCTTAAATAATTGGATGCGAATAAATGGTAGTAGAACAAAATTCTGGGTGAACTTTCACTTTTAGGCAAAGAAAGTGCGAAAAGAAATATAAGTGAACAAAACCCCTTCTAAAACACTTTGTCTTAATTCAGTTGTTTGACAAAACTTCAAATTATTGAACACTGTTACTGTGTTGGCAAGCACTTTTAATATTTTTTATTGTTTAGATAAAATCTTGTACCCAGTGACAAACATAAAGTATGACTACTACTGGTCATTTGTGAATGAAATTAAAATACTGAGATTTAAAAAAAAAAAAAATCAATGGAACGCAATGTAAAGTGATGTTAAATTACATGATGTGACATGACAGTACAAAACCCACTGACAGTATCTGGCCCTGTCCTGAACCCAGAGAATCACAGATAATAGAGACACAAGATGTGAGAATCGACTGATTAAATATTGTGTGGTAGAGAAACAAAAGATTAGAAAAGATTGTCCTGTATTGTTGCTTATCTTCATACCGAGTGGTCTATCGCTGTGATGAAAGGCATCATTCTCCGGGAAATTTGAGATACTGTTACGACAAGTGACGGCCACATTTCTATAGACGACATCAATCACAAAGTTAGTCATTGTCATCGGGACTTTCCTCATTATATCGAGTGATTTAACCAACTACTGAACGAGTAAAAGCTGGAGTGATGGATTTGTCGAGAAGGTATCCACGATGTATCGGGTATTAAAGTTATGAATTCAACCCTATTTTACTTCTTTGTTAATACCGTGGTATTAAAACTCATATACCATGGTCGTCAAACGTTCTTTTTAAATGAATAAATCTAAATATAACAGCCTAAAAGTCCACTACATAGTAAAATCATCTGTGTTAATTTTACTCTTTAAGAGTTCATTTTTTCTGATCTGGAACTTTAATATAATGTTTTATACATACATTATTCTTATGAAGTAACATTATATCACATTAGCAAACTTTTTAAAAGAAATTTTGCTAAGGCCCTCCTGTCATTTCTGCAGTACGCAAAGTAAGATATTTTGAACAATGTTGGCTGACTTGCATTGGTTTTGTGGACATACGACACAGGACGATACGTAACACCCTTTTTCAGGTTCCGACATTTTACAGAATATGTTCTTTATCTGCAAAGGTGATAAGGCTACCAATTTGAATCCCAAGGATGAGAGTAAATGATGTACTTAAAATAAAGAACATTGTGGGGTGAAAATCCGGAAACAAACAGTCCTTCTTAAAACGCTGTCCATCTTCTGTGTTTTTTTATGAGATAGTAAAGATGTCAATGCTGGATCTTGCAGTGGCCCCAAACACAATTTATTATACGTTCTGCATTCAGCAACACAGTATAGTTATCAAACTATCATAGTATAGCATCCGACACGCCACAGTATGTTTCACTCCGGGTCATCATATGTTTGACCCCTTCAGGATGTCAAATCCCCATTCGAACATCTCAGCGGATGAGAGTGAAATGAAGCGTTGTAGGTGTCTGGTTGTGGATCTGGCAGTCGGTCAGCGGCGGCTCATTTGTGATCAGTGTGTGATATCACAGTAATCAGTTAATCCAGCCACACATGATCACATTATGTGCGGCGAGCGGACACGCGGCTCTGTCTTCCTACAGGAACGCCGGCCGCTGGCGTTAATGGCTTTTTAAATGTCACGGAATGTCATGGAATGATGAAAGGAGAATCGGTTATCCCAGGTCGAAGTGATCATCATCCTCTCTTCTCTTTCCTTCGCTCGTGTTTCCTCTTCCTGTCTCTCTATCTCTCTCGCTCGCGCGGGTCTCGCTGAAGGACTCCAGCGTGCGGCCTCCGTAACTTTCACCGACGCTGGTGTCAGCATGATTTATACAGCAAACACACACACACACACACACTCACAAAAACACACGCACAACAATAGAGGGGAGGAGTGAGTGGGAGTTCATACACTAGTACACCAGCAGTGTGTGTATGAAAGTGATTTATTGTTTGCGTTTGCATCTGTGTGTCCGTACTTTCATATTTTGGTTTGAACTTCATCTCTTTCCTTTTACGTTTAGTTTCTTTTTATTTTCCTTGTTCCCCTTCCTTTCCGAGCCATCGCCTCTCCTTTTTTCCTTTAACGGCTCTGAACAAATTCAGTATTCATCATCTTTTTCTCACACGTCTCTCGGTGTCCTTCAACAAAGTGGTTATACTCATAGGTCCGTGATTTTTGCAATCTATAATTTATAATATTATTCATAACTCTTTATATTCACATGTAAGGCATAAAAAAGCGACGAATTCCAGAGCATGCAATTATAATCGGACACGTAAAGTGGGAGAAAGACAATAATCCACACTGCTTTTAAATGAAGCTGGTGTCGTCCAGATTACATATGTGAAATCCCATGTGATGGGTGTATGGTTGGACTCCGGGGATCCGGGAGTACCCTGAGGGTCCTGCTCATTACTATATTATTTAACATGCAATTAATATAAAAATGATATGGTAGTTTAAGCAAAAATGGAAATGGCATCATTTATTCACTCTCTTGCCATTTAAAACTGACTTTCCTTACTCTGTAGAACATCAAGAAGATATTTAGAAAAACGTCGGTTGACTTGCATTGGTTTTGTGTCCATAAAACAGAAGTCAAATTGTACCCCTGTGCAACAATTTCCTAAATATTTTGTGTTTTGAGGAAAAAGGTTTACAGGTTTAAAATGACCAACCTTGGAATAAATGATAACATAATTATTGTTTTAAGGCCAGACAAAACAAACCAAACAAAATGTCAAATTATTGAACACTTTTACTGTGTTGTCAAAGTTGTGAAACACTTTTTAATACTTTTGTTGTTTAGAAAAATATATTCTTTATCATTTAACATGCAATAAAAATAACAATTGTGTGGTACTTCCCCAAAAATGTACGTTTTAATTATTCATTCACTCTTGTCATTTTAAACGTGTATGAATTGTTTATTGTGCAGAACACAACAGAATATATTTGGAAGAATGTTGGTTGAGTTGTATTTAGTTTTGGTTGAACGAATATTATCAGAATGAAAATGTAGTCAATGTCCTTACAAAAATTGTACTGCTTCACGACTGAAGGATTGTTCTTGTACTGTGTTGTCAAGCACTTTTGGTTGTTTTAATAAAATATTTAACCTAGTGACATAAAGAATGACTAATAGAATTTTATCAAAAACAAATCAAAATATGGCAATATAAGGTTTTAAGAAAACAACGACCATATGCAAAATCTGATTTGCAGACTTTTTTTAGGTCTTCATGTGTAAAACAATGTATTTAATAGATCACAATCAAAAATATCAAGTGTATTTTGGACAAAACAGTTGATTATATTATATTCTAATTAAAATAAAATGATACCTATTTTTTAACAACAAGATTAAATTAATATTATCATTAATATGTCCCACGTCATACTTTAAAAGTTTATCCTTACAACCAATACGTTTTAATAATCTATTAACATCTATGACAATGAATATACATGGTTAAGAAGTCAATAAAATGCAAAGAAGTAATCTTGTGGTAGTGTAGTGTGTACATCAGCACGACCGGAGCCATTTTTAGCTGCTTTCTAACGGGATTGACCATGAAGTGTGTGTTTGCTGTGACTGTGGCAATAGCAGGTGTTCATCTGTTGAACTTCCACATGTACATCATGTACACTGACACACACACGCACACACACACGCACACACGCACACACACACGCACACACACACACGCACACACACACACACACACACACACACACACACACACACACACACATCTTAATGGGACCTTTTTTTAATTAGAGCCACAGGGTTGGGCCGGGGTCACGGACATACAGCTGCCCATGACTGTCATTATACACGCTCTTAAAGCTCGCGATCATTACTGAAGATATCATTAATAATGCAGTAATAACTCCTGTGTATCAGCCAATCAGACGTGTCTGGGTTGATGATGTCAGAATCAGACACCCTACGTCTACTTTCATTTAAGTGAAACAGAGGCTTTATTCTGAGATATATTTACATTCCTGAGTATTTTATTGTTGGATGTTCTAGGTAGATGATTATATGTGGATATGAAAATATTTAGTATATAACTGTTACTCTCCGGTATGCCTTATATATATATATATATATATATATATATATATATATATATATATATAATGCTATACATTACAGTTGTTATGCATATACACATAAATATGTCTTTGTGATATACTGGGAGAAAAAGACTCACATTGTCCTGGCTGTCAACACATTTTTGACAGTAAATAGCCCAGAATTAGTTTGGACAGTCTGTCTCTCTCTCTCTCTCTCTCTCTCTCTCTCTCTCTCTCTCTCTCTCTCTCTCTCTCTTCCTGGTTCAATCAATCTGCTGAAATCAAACCCATCAGGTCACCTTTATCATCCAGGGCATGTGTGTGTGAGAAGAACGTGAAACTGAAGTCGCCACCGTGAAACGCGTGGCTATTTTAAGCTCATCCATACGTTAACACATTTGCACAAAAAAATGCACGGTTTCCACGCCGTGAAATTTTGCTGATGTGCCATCAGTCAGAAGTCGATATCGTTGTTAGTTTCCGTATCCAGTCATCAAAAACTCCAGTGCTTCATAAACTACAGTTCATAACTCAAAGAAGAGAACCAAATTCATCTAGAGAGCGTTATTGCGGCCCATTTCAATGCTGGCGTCAATAATCCCACCCTGCCAAACTTCCCCACATTTTTACGATTATATATACAGCATATACATACCGCAACCCAAACAACATCTCTCACTGTCTCTGTTTGTATAATATATGACTATAGTAACCTGTCCAGGGTGTTTCTGTGCTGTTTGTGAATCATTGCACCGGCACACGACGATCATCATATGGAACACATATATATACCGGGAGGAAATATACGTTGAATGCACTTTTAAGTCATTGTAAATGTCCGGTCTGAGCCATCCTTCCCTTCGGCTATTTTACACTGTAAATGAATGAATGTTCAATGGATATTGTTTATGATTCAATTCTACTATTTTTCAGTGGACATGTCACAGCCAACGTTGCCATGTCTTCAGTATTCACACACAAACGTAGGGTTACAACCATTTTTTAACAGACTGTGTAAACTAAAGACTGTTAACAAATATAAGTGGCAGAGCTCGGATTTTAAGATGGGCTGATTGTGTTCTTTGTGAAGTGCAGATCTGGCAACCCTGGTCACAGTAGATGCAGATTTTCACTCCGTCACTTTAAAGGGCCTCGTAAACAGCCCTAGCTTTTCATAGATTAATCCTACCGATGCAGAAAATAAAGTCTACTGTAAAAGCTGTATTTTAAGTTAAAAGCCAGGTTCGTTTAATGAAATGCAATAAATGCAAACTCAAGCACGCGCCTTATATTTGACCATATGAAATGCGGCTCTGCGCTTTCCAAAGAGCCTGAACGCATTCCAGCATTTTAAGAGCGAGGTGGCCGGCCAATATTCATTTTAGCTAGTGACTGCACATTAGCAAATTCATCTGAGAAATATATAACGGATCCAAGAGTAATGATGATGACTAATCTATACCACCATAAATCCGGCATTGTCAACCTGTCCCTTTTTCATAAGGGAGATTAAATTATCGTTGTGTCGAGGTGAGGTAATTTATTAAAAAGTGCCATTATGCTTATTTACAAGCCAACTTCTGGTCCTATGCCAGTAATACCATTAACTGCACTGTTGAGACCCATTATGCAATAAAATACACAATAGTAATTGTAAGATAACAAAGGCAGAGATTTTTTTTCTGTATTCTTCTGAATGATTATTATGTTTGCAAGGGTTATTATGTTCTATTGAAGCGCTATAAATCCTACGGCGGTGTAAATCACGGTGTCGGTGGGACTTGCTGAGCACAGGAACTTGCTGCATTATATGTATTGCGTCCACCTGTTTACTCTGTAGGGATTTCACCAACGCACGACGCCTGTGTCGTCCGATCCTGCGTTTGGAGTTCGGTCGCTTCCGACTGTCCCAACGACCCGTACGCTACTCCAGATAATCGCTCTTTGACTTGGCTGCCAAATGTCAATACAATGCAAACAGGACAACACTAAAACCGTTCCCCAGTTTAGCAATAACGCTCGCCGTGGTCGTACTCCACTCTGTTTGATGTGATAATTAAAAACGAAAGCCAAATATTGATGCAGAGATTAGCTCGAGTCATATTTGCCCAGGGATTATGGGGAATTAGATTATCTCATGTCGACATCGTGATCGGCCCACCTTTAACAAACCCACCACTGTGTTTAATGATTTTTCTCTTTTGTATTACACCATTGCTGATTTCATGCCTTTATTTTACGCATCGCACGTTAACGAATATTTTTTCACATGATCCCACGTTTACAATATGACGAATTAACTTATTTTATATCATATTGACTTCATTTCGCATTTTTTCCGTAGATCTACATTTTCTAAATCCGCCAAACGGTTTTTAGTTCCAGGATACAAACTTTTTGCAGTCCTGGGATCGCATCGTGAAATGCCACAATGGCGAACAGTGCGCGGTAACTGTAAAGTACTCAATATTCTGTGCCTCACAACATTGGCTATCAAAGTGCGTCTGGCAAGTGTTTGTAAACTTGATCTTGCCGTAAAATCGGAGGATCTGGCAGCTGTGCTTGAAGCGGATCAGATGCATGTGCAACATGCGCGCCTTTCCCGTGGGTAGAGGTGTTGAGATCCGAGGGTCCCTCGGAGGGATTGAGGCCCGTAAATGCCACTTTCACTCAGGCTAGTGAGAGCGAGAGAGAGAACGCGAGTGGAAATGCAGCTGGAAGACACCATTAGGAGGAACTGGGCGGCATTTGAATAAATCGAGTCATTAGGTAGCCGTTTGTGTGAGTTCCGCCACCACCTGACAATCCTGTCGCGCACGCTCTCGTTTTTTCTCCCATCTCCCGTACGAAGTCGAGCAGATTGGCTCGTTTGCATTCCCGGGCATAGCAGACGCTCGGAAGACCCCCACCTCTTCGTTCTCTCTCTCTTTCTCTTTCTTGTGCTCCGTCCGTCCCTCCTGCAGTTCGATAGAGCCACGCAAACCTGTTTCCTGAAACGTTCGCCTTCTGGAGAGACAGATTCATCTCTCCACGCCTGCCTGTTCCTCCATCTCTCATTTTCATTTTTTATTTAGCACATATGGCTCAGAAACTCGTCAACATATGGATCCTATTGTTTGTTGCCCGGGCGAACCCACTGTTATAGACAATAGCTGATGAGTTTGTTTGAACCTTGCGAGATCCGTCACGGCTGTTACGGTTTGTTTGCCGAGCGTATCGGGCTACACGTGAAGACGTGAGAGCCTCGCGAAGGCGCCTTGACGGAGCGCGTTCTGTATGTTTGGAACCCAACTCGCAAAAACGCTGATGTCCACTGTTTGCATCTACATTAATATAAGCGCGGCATCAACAGAATGATCATACGACTTATTAATGGAATATGTTCGGGATGAATTATACATCAAAAGCTTCGGGGGGTGGGCTGGAAATGACCAGTAGGCCGAGGATGTAGAGAAGTTAAATATGTAGCGTAGGTGGATGCATCATTCATGGGCTTCATTAAATATGTAGTGATTAAAGTCAACATAAAAGTCAACACTGTTTACTCTTCTGATGCGCGTCTTATCCCGATCTCATTGTAAAAGATCACAGCTCGCTATTTCCAAGAACAAACTGTTTGACTTTGTCATCTTCAATCAAATTTTAATAACTCTGAAATAACTTTCCTTGCCGGTTAACTTTTCCACCTCTCCCTTGGATTTAATCTGGTGTGTTAGGCCCACTTTACACCAATTAATTCAATTAATTCCCATTGTAAAATGATGTGCCGCACTTCATTTTTCCGTGGAAAGGGACTGTTCACCAACAACAAATGATCACTTACGGGTCCCATTGACTTTAGTTGCGTGGACACAAAACAACTTAAACTTTTCTTAAAACGTGTCTCAAAATATATCTCAAAAATATAATCTACAAAAGAAAGAGTCATAGCAAAAATGGTTTTAACAACTTATTGAACTCTTATTTAACTTATTGGACACTCGTTAGTTACGAGTTACTGAATTTTATTACTCGGCAGGCCTAGCTAGCTGGTCACGGTTGATCATATCCTGTGATTGTTTTTTTTTATGAGAGTTAAGAATTTAACAACAAAAATAAATGTTTCACAGTCATACACAATTTTCGATTTAGTGCTGATCTCTTGGAATGAGTGATTCCAGAAAAGCATCCTGTCCCAACTGATGATGGTTTCTAGTAGAAGGCCTAACCAGCCCTTGTCGGTTAAGCTCATTCTCTAGTTTGGTGCTTGTTTGGTCTTTTTTGGGTTGTTTTCTTTAGTTAAGGGCTCCCGCTGAGGGGCTTTAGCACTTCAAAGATGAGTTTTCTGAGCACGGCGTGCATCTCGAAACAGAAGTATTTCTTCCTCGAATGTGTTCACAGAACATGAAGGATAAAGATTCACCGATGCAGAATAGTTGGACTTCATCATCTCATGCGTTAACAAGGAAACGTTCACACAAAATGTCTTTTCATCATGTTGCGTGTTTGAAACACGAGCTTGAGAAAAGAATAACAGGAAATGTTGCTACAATAAGCGATGTTTGCTGTTGCAATGTTGTGTATTTGGTTACTTTCGATGACATTTAAATAGGTTTCTTCGGTGGAATTCTGTGAAGTAGTTGTTTAGTTGTGTAACACATATATCAGAGAGTTGTCGAAGTCAGGGCTGCAGCTGCAAGTGTGTGTGTGTGTGTGTGTGTGTGTGTGTGAGAAAGCCTTTGCGTTCCTGCTGTACAGTCTCGGTTGTTCTCAGGTGTGTGTGTGTGTGTGTGTGACCTTGGAGTGGCAGTGCTTAAACAGTGTGTCAGCGAGTGTGTTGAAGCGTGTCTGTGCCGATTATGAATGTTTCATTACTGCCACCTCAGCCTTTAGCTGCGAGCTTTCCACTAAAGCACACTGACAAATCCTCTTTCTTCTTTTACCTGCTCTCTCTCTCTTTCTCTCTCTTTCTCTCTCTCTCTCCGACGGCCTCCTGCTTCCACTCCGCGCTCGCTCGATTTCTGGTCCTCTCGATTTTTCTCTCCGCAGTTCATCCCCGCTCTTTCTCTGATGAATCTCCAGACAGGAGGGAATAATTGTTCCCGGGGCCGAGCGCTCGTTTTTCTTTTTGTTTGAAAGGCGTGACAGGTATGACGGCTCCTCTGGTTTCTCCGCCCCCGCTTTCTCCCGTCCGCACAAAGAGCGTACAAAATAAGTCAAGGTTTACAAGGTCAAGTCGTCTGGTGCTAATCAGAGGTTTCTCGCTGGCAGTATTTCCACTAAAACGTCAAGAGACAGCGGAGATAAATTTGAGAAAATGTCCCGGCGTAGGCGGTCATACTTTACCGTGATTTCGCCGGCTCGAAATTCTCCTCGGAATGAATAAGAGAGCTTGTTATCTTATTGTCTTATAATAGCAGGAGAGAGCTGGTGCGCTTCATCATGTACGCCGCTGTTGGCTGCGTGAAAGTATGCCACAAACTTTCACACAAACGGGAAAAAGGAAGGCTACGGTAGATCATCATCTCATTTTTTGTCGTGACTTTCCGTGTTGAAAACGGTTACAGAAAGCATAGGCCACGCGTATGTAAAAATCTAACAAATCGTACCGTTTTTACATTTTATATTACGTTTGGAAGAACTCGCATCGCTTTTGTTTTCAATGCAATATTTCAAGTCTTCTTAGATTCTTTGTACTGTAAAACAGGCTTTGTAGGCAATGTAGGCCTCATATGGGTTTGAGACACAGGTCCCACATGGGTTTGTCCATGAGTATGCAACCGGCCCTATATGCCCATATGAATCTTTTGTCAAATCTGAGTTTTGTATAATCTTGAACATCTTAACATGCATAGGACCCCCCCCCCCCTCATGTAAAGCCTGTGTGGCGTTCCTTAAAATGTTGGTTGTACCATTTGGTCCACTTGAAAACTTCACCCAAATAGATTTACTTTGCAAACAGAACATAGAGAAACATATTATCTAGTCATAAAGTTATCTAGGAGTCAGCTACAAGATTTCATAAAACTAACATTGACTTTATAACAGCACTTAATAAATATTGACCTACATTTTAATCACATGCTAATCTCGAGCGCCGGAGAGGTGACAGTTTATGGATGACCATGCATCATAAATTTTCCCGGTCGCATCGTTCTATCGAGTGTATCCGTTCCTCCGAGAGATGTGCCATTGATCATGTTCATTAAAAATATCCACATACTTTGGCATTTCACAGCCCACTAAGCCAAGTTCAGAATAAATGGTAATTATTCTCCTATAGCCGGTATTAAATTTAACGGAATAATAAACGAAATATTACTCGCTTTAGCGATTACGCACTGTTGTGTACCGTTGTCTGAATCCAGTTGTGGTTTGTTCACCCCTGCAGGGCGTTTTAAAGAGGACCAAAGTTTGGTTTCACATTTTTGCCATATGCAGATATAAGCGTGAAGCGTGAAATGAAAAATAAGAACATATAATAACGATAAAACTGAAAATATTTGAGCCGAGATTTTTTTGTATTTAAATGGGTTTTGTAAAGTTTTTTCATCATAACTCGTTTAGTGACTCCTAAAACTAAAAAAGATGTTTCTTATGAAAATATCCGTAGAAATGCATTTGAGGGTCCCAAGCCCCCCGTTCTAGACAATAAACCGCATAAGCACATTTTATTATGTAGTTAAATAGTCTGTTCAATGTTCTTCCCATTCGCTTGGCATAAATAGGTTACGAAAATTGTTTCCCAAACGTTAAAATCGCAGTAATCATATTCGTTTTATATTTTTAGCAGCGTTTATTCTCCGCGTTCACCAATAAGTGGTTCTCAAGCCAGCTGTCTCAAAGCTCAACAGCGCTATTAAAATCGTGTTTCACCGCAACCCAGCCGTTTCCAGACCCTGCATCCGCGCCGCCGCTGAGTATTGTTTAAAGCCATGGGGTATTGTGGAATAGAATGAGGTCGACCAATCTTTTCAAAACTAATTATAATGTTTAAAAACTAAACACCAGAAGCAATATTGGGCCAATAAAACGGAATTAAAAGCTCATTTCTGCGGGGTAATTGCACCACACAGTGCTGATATTAAACACCTGGCGTGCGGTGAGGCTTTCCGGTGTGTCTCGGCTATCCGCAGATGTGCCGCCCGCCCGGAAGTCAGAGGTTAGGCTTGCAGTCGCAGGCGTCAGCTGTAACGATGGCTTTGTGACAGGATGTGATGTCACGATGCCTTTCTTCCTCTATCCAAACAGGCAGAGGGACCAGTCGAGTGATGCGTATTGAGTGTGTCATTGTAAATGGGGGTGGATTAAGCGGATGCATTGTGAGAGGCTTTCGGTTACAGCCGGGGCTGTACGTACAGGAAGTGATACAGACATATAGTGGGGGTCAATGGAAGATCCGTTTACCTTTCAAAGTCACCTTTTGTATTGCATCACTGGCGCGTCCTGGACGGGACCATGTAATGCTTATCAGCATATTGGTAACGGTGGACTTCTTTATATTACGGCTTTTACATCGGATGTCTCGGTATGGGTGACGTCTCGGTGTATGAATGTATGGACGCATCTTTTAAAGTGATTATGCTATCAGGTGTAAATACTCATTCGGTTGGGCATTGCAAGGTACTAGAATGCAAAAACTATTAAGAAAGCACTAATTATGTTCATATACATACCAGTGTTTGGGAGAGATGTAGAAGATAAAGATGATTTAAGGCATGCTGGGGGAAATAGAGCTGTATTGTGCACTCATGTGAGTTAGTGTGTATAAATTGTTGTTTCCGAGATCAAGGCCGGCCTTTGAAAAACGGCCCACTGTCTCACGGCCGGCGAGCTGAAAGAGAAAACATCGATTAGCTATCAAATGATTCCAATACGATGATCAATAAGACTCCGTGGAAGAAACCAGAAAAACATCCCCTCATGAATCTTCCTATGCCTCACACACAAAAGCCGTCTTGGCCGGACATGCACGGCTGTAGAAGCGGAGGGGCTGGTGTGGATATTTCTTTTGTTACATTTCAGAGATTTAGGATAAAGAGTTTAAAAAGGGATTTTCATGGTGTCTGGCTACCTGATGGGTTCTCAACCAGAAACAAAAAATCTTTGGTGGTCGAGCTATTCCTGACGCAGAATAAACACAGACTGGCGTGTCTAAGAGATAGATGTTACAACTTGAGGCAAAGATGTTGTTTTTGGCTGTTTGTATTTTCAGAACAACACGATGGTTTCCAGACAGCTGAGCATTTGCTCCTCCTGTTGATGAGGCAAAAAAAGGTCATAACTGCCACCCAGACTTCCCTTAAGGACGACAGAGACGACACTTTCCTAGAAGCCTTTTGGTCAGATGGCTCAGATGGCATGTCACCTGTGGCAAACTGTCAATATCGTGCATGTTGATGTTGACTTGGGTTTGCTCGCAGTGCGTTTAAGAAATGGTTTTCGTTCTGGTTGTAGGTCAAATGGTTATAAACTCGGGAGAAATGTTTTAGGGTGTATAAGGAGACGTGGTCTAGTTTATCTTATGAAATGGATGAATGTCGGAAATGTTTAAAAAGGGTTTTTGCCTGTTTAGTAATATGTAATAAGATTCTATGCAAGAGTACTTTCTTGGATGTTTAGTTGTATTTGCGTATTGCATGTATTTTAACATTCACTCAAGTATATTGTTAAGAATCTAAGTTTTAACTTTACTGAACTACTTTCATAAATATTCTATTTTATGTTTTTTTTATCATAACAGATCTTGAGTATATTTAGCATATTAAGTATATATAAAAAGTATTTTTTCAACGACTCAGAATGATACAGAATGTTTTTGAAAAAAAAAAAAAGAAGAAATGAGAAACACTAAAGCTGCAATATATGTTATCTAGGCCATGGCATTTACATCCACCGGCAAATATTGCACACATGCTTTACTCATGCATAATGTGTCGTATAAAACAAAAAACTGCTCAACTCTAGTCAGCTTTATTTGAACACCTGCAATTTTACCAACTACCTCCGAAACCCAGAGAGGGCCTGCAATCGCGTGTTGTTGGGTCTGTGTGCCGCCGTAGAGTTTTCCTATCTGTGTTCAGCCATTTGCAAACAATACAGCGTGTGACACCTGGCTGGCCCAGAAACACTTCATCTGCGTTCCCACTTTATCTTCCGTTATCCAGGATCGGGACGGTCCCGCCAGTTCCCACACACACACACACACACACACACACACACACACACACACACACACACACACACACACACACACACACACACACACACACACACACACACACACACACGCGCGAACGGTTTAGTGGCACTTCAGGTTTACATGCTTCACATCATTAGCTATCCTCCCTCAATATCAGACAAATAACAACCAGTCCCTGCTCTTCCTCCAGCGAGCTGGCTTTCTCTCCCTCGATCAGGGGCCCATTCATTACCCCGTGACACTTTTACTGCCGCTACCTCTCCCAGACCGCTCTGCCTCTCTGGAGAGAACAGATAGAACAAGGAAGAGAGCGCGAACAGGGAAGAGATGGAGTGGAACCAGAAATAGAGTGGCGTCCCACCTCTAATCCCACACACGCTCGCAAAATACAGAAGGAATGACTTGTTTGTCTATGCGTACAGTTGTGCGAGACAACCTCGTGTCCCTGTGCTTGCTCTTAAATGGAATCTGGGAACACCTTGTGTGTCTGCTGTCGGTTTCGTACGCAATCGTGTGTTCGCAAATTCTGCATTGCATCACGGTCTCATACTGTATGTGCGTGTGAGAGCCAGCAAAGATAAGCCACCTGCGCCGGGTACGCCGTCTACACGGACATTACGCAACGCTATTTGCGCAGAAGAGTATGTACCCTGATTTGAAGAACTGGTTGCGTAATGCTGTGTCAGAAATGCATTTAAAGCTACGATCTGTACGTTTTTTTCTCTTTATCTGTTTAAAACATGAAATTCATCAAGTTGGGTTAAGGACTCTGAACATGAATATTTACTGTACTCCGTTTTTGTATTTTTAACATAAACAAACAAAAACAACATATTGCACCTTGAAGGTGTAAGCAGCGCATGGGACGCATGGAGCCATTTATCAGAGGGCGTTTGTGTTGGAGTGGGACCTGAAAGTTCTTTTCGTGCCCGCTGGTCCGAGATATTGATTCCATTGGCCGCACAAGCGTGAAAGGGCGGGACGTCCCTCTTTTATGATTGGCTTCTTGATGTGTCAATTACTCTCCTGGAGCGAGTAATGCGTGTGACAGGCGGTTTGTTTATGGAGTTGTTCCGGGTCATGGTCAAAGCCTCGCTAAACACACAGGATAGGAAGGGTTCAGCTCGTGTCACTCCTGGGAAACTCGCTCACCCCTGACTCATGGGACAAATGAGAACTTCTTGCCCTTTCTTCTATCTTCTAAAAAGATCCTTCTAACTGAAATCTGTGATATCTTTGTAGAACAGGAAAACATTTTCCTATTCAAATGGTGAGACATCATTTGGTAAATTAAAATATTACTGATTAAAACATATTTCAGGGACAATTGGTATTATTCCACATGCTATTTGGCTTTTTCAGTCCACCTTTTTTCTCTGTGGTATTGGTTAAGAACATAGGGCCAATTCTATATACTGTTTTTTTATCGAAATACACAAATTTGGTCATTTGCTTGCCCTCCAGTTGTTGTGAACCTGTCTACATTACATTGTTGTGCTAAACATAAAATGAAGTTATTTTATTTGAACATTGTTTCCAAATTATTTGACTCACCCTTGACTGCAATATAAGACAAAAGAGTCAATGTTGATCCAGAATGACTTAAAGTTACTAACTTGGTTAAAATATCTACAGGTGTGTTCAGCACAACAAAGTTATATAGACAGGTTTATAACAACTGGATGCAAACCTTGACAAAAAATCTTTTTCGTTGAACTATTTATTTGATTTCCTGTACTGGGGAAAATGTAGCTGAAGACACGAGAATAAAAAATACAATGTATAGAAATAAATGTTGTTCAGTTTTTGTCCCATGTCGACTTCGATGCTTTTATTTGGATAGAACGCATGATATGTGACTTGCATGTCACTCCATTCATCGTGTGCTGTTTAATAAATTGTAAAAGAAATGAGGGATGTCTTTTAATTTTTCTTTATTTCTCTTTACAGACAGAATTACACTGGAATGCTTCTGGCTAGGGGTGACCCACGGCTCCAAGACTGCCACAAAGCACAACCTCCCCAAAACCAACCCCTGATGAAGTCGATGAGAAGAAAAGAAACCATGAAGGAGTAAAAGAAATAAGCAACCCTTTATCAACCTGAGTGCCATTCCTTAGCTTAACCCACAATCCCCTACAACAGACTTCCCCCTGATTTACAGTCAGAGGTCACCCCAACAACGAAAACCTTTTAGGAAATCCCTGCATGTTGATGCGAATAAAGACGATACCCGGAATTTCAAGGATCTTCCACCAGATATTTGCAGACATTAAGGACTCATTTTCTCCTCCTGCCACCGACGGCCCTCCAGTTCTTAAAGCAGATGCTGTTTTATTGTCAGAAATTTTGCAAAAGTTAGAATGTGGTTTGGAGGCTCCATCAGGATGGGTGAGAAAAAGACAACAGCATTCAAATACTTCCAGAACAGCATCTTGTGTATATTGTGTACAGAATACCAACACTGGATTGTTGTTAGAAACGTGAAGATGCCATGTTTGTAAATAGTCGCGAATTGTATATTAACGGCATTATGTCTTTGTAGTTTACGCCCCTTATGACATTTACTCAACATTTTTATCTGTACAGTGACATTGATCTCCGAAAAAAAAAGGATTTGTATGCCGCAAACATCCACCTGCAAGGGTGATCTTCATTTAAACATCCGTAAATGTAGTGCCCCCTTTATAGACGACTCCAACATTAGTGCTTGTTAAGAAGACATTTATAGAGTGATCTAGACTTAGTTAAAACCCTAACGCAGGATTGAGCGATTACACCATTGAGACGAGAGAAACACAATTGAATTCTCTTTATCTGCCGTAGAAGCCCCAGCCGCGTGGATCTAGCTCCTGATTCCCAGATAACTTCCATCTTTGATTGCCAATGTCCTTGTACAGTTTAAAATGGATCTTTTTCCGCCCCTCCAAACAACGATTATTTACGCTTGCATCCTCTACACAGATGTTCACACAGGTGACCCTACAGGGGGTCAGGGGGGGCGTGAGGCTACAAAGGAGGGGTCACAGCGCCTGAGGCAGCGTGGATCGCTCTTGGATAAGCCTCTCGCTGAGTTCCCACAGGCTGAGGGCGGCCGTTGGGTCCTGAGCCTGCAGAGAGGGCAGACAGCGGAAGCAGTTGTTGAAGTACATCCCTCCAAGACCCTCCAACTCCGGAGCCACGGCGCAGTAGACTGATGTGGCCGCTCCTTGTTGCTGCGGAAAGACAAAAAGAGAACACATTTATTGTACGACGACACATGGAGAACACTCTACAGGGTATATACCAAAGAACGATAACACGAATGCCCAGCGCGAAAGAGTCAATGTACCACCTAAGACTTTTTTCCCATAAAACTGATCTTGAGAATGGGAAACCTGTTTCCTGGTCTTTCAAAGGACAGAAACCATGAAACAGACAGTACGTTTGTTCAAACGGAGTTCTCGTGTTGTACATCACACCTTTGGCTGTCAACAAACTGCATGCTGTCATTTAGGTACCTGCCAAATATTAGTCTAGGAACCACCGGGATGAGCTGGTTTGTGGTGACACTGTTTGTATTTCTGGCAAGTTCTATAAAAGCTTGTAAGGTGGACTCAAAGCAAACTCTGTCTTATGCTGTATCTTCTTTTCATGGGTTTAGCAGGAAACTCAAGCGACCAATGGCAACAATAGCAACGACATGCACTTGATATTTTCTGCGCAATAAGTAGGAAAAACAGGATATAATATCTCAAAAACTGGAACTGAGAAGTATTAAATTGGCAGGTATATTGTATATCGCTTGTACGCCTGCCAAGAAACACACACACACTCGCAAAAACAGTATAGTTGTAGATACTGTACATAGCAGAAAGGATGTGCTTTAGGGAAGTCTTGTAAAGACATCCGTTGGCAACCTGCCAAAACTGTCCATTCATCTTATGTCAATGGGATTTCTGGATGTCACCGAGTCAATGGGGACTTTCTGTCACCGCTGCACAAGGCGTCTACATGTACAAATACACATACACACACACACGGCTGAATCCTGAAAAAAGAGCGATCAAGAGCAATGCTAATGGGTGTATTTCATTCCCAAGTGTCCTCTGTGTACCAAACACATGTGGAAAAAGCACACAAGAGGCGTTTACACCGACTAACTGGAAGTCCCCTTTTCTCTAACGAAAGTCAACAACAAAGTCCGTTGGCAATGCAGCAAAGTGTGGTGGGCAAAGCTCATTTAATACAGTGACCTCAAGTGGCTTTATAGTGGTCAGTGTGAACGCCTCTTAAGACGGAAATAAGCGGAGTCACTTCGTCAAACTGCACAAGTGTAAAACGTTGAAAGATCATTTTTCCTCATACTTTGGTTAATCCAAAAGCCAACATACAATTCAAGCAAACCATGTCAGATGAAGGGGTCATAAAAGTAAGCCAATCCTCTCCACCGATTTTTACTAGAGCTCTGTGTATCATTTAGCTCGAATCTACAACATATTTCCTCGCCCCTTGTTTGATTGTTTAGACAAAGCAAAAGCCTTGCATGTCTTGCAGACGCTCGGGCACTTTTCCGCATGGTGGGCCGCCAACTAATTGTCTGGGACGGTCAGCTAGCCCCGGTTGTTTTAACCGTCCCGGGGAAAGAGGAACGAAGATACGGCGGAAAAGAAAAACATGTCAGACGGAATTAGCGCCGACATGCAGTTCAAACGCTTCCAGGCTCGTCTTTCATGTCCCCTCTCCCAGAAGAAGCTGTCCCACGCCGCTTCACACACGACTCCTGCAGGAAGTTAACTTCTGTGGGACGCGCATGAAACGGGCGGCCGCTTTATCTTCAAAAAGTGCAGGGGCGTCTCAGATCTGAGAAAGCCCAGGCCAACGTTTAGGAGATCGGCTGGCAGGCGTTTACAGGGAGACGCACCGATGGCCAACTCTTTAAATGCGCGCAGACGCGCGGCGGTACAAAGACTTCAGCTCATTTAAAGAGCCAAATCAACAGCTGTAGCTCAAGCTGGCAAAAACTGTGACAGAGCGCTTGTTAGAAACACACGCACACACAAGCATTTGGGAAGAAAGCCAAAGCTGTAGTCGGAAATTGGGCGAACAAACTTCTCTCATCCCCATTTAACTGGAGTTTGTGCGATTTCAATATCTCTGTGCGGGTGTAAATGTGTGTCGGACGACCGCCTTTTGAAGTACACAGATGCTGCATGTTGCTTTGGTTAGCGCGGCAATAAACATGACATCAAAAGGATGGATCTTTCTGGAGTCTTACCTGCTTTTGCGGTGATAAGTTAATACATATTTGAAGCCGGGGACATGAAAAGACAGAAAATGTCACTCAACCCCTCTGGCAAACCCAACACAGTCAGTCAATATGCAAAGATGCACTTTATGGATTCACTTCTCTTGTAATTACATTTAATGTTGTCATATGCACAAAAAAGGTATTTGCACTCTTTTAAACGAGGCCGTGTGATGTCATTTTTCTGGTCGGTAATGAGGAGCTCGAAATTGAAATCGGCAAGACGTTGAGCAAAGTGTCCAAAAGGCTGATTGACTTTACATTAGCCCATTAGGATTAACAAATGTGCACTGGAATCCAAAAGCGCAATAAAAGTTCAGAATTTTTAGAAGTGGCCTACAGTATTGATTTTCATAATGTCCCAATGTTTCATAGCGACGGCCCATGTGCCCCTTCTGGACTTTTCCATATCAACCAGACGCATCGGTGTTATCTACAAAACAGGTTCCACGATGCTTAAGTGAACCAACCAAACAAGCCTGATCAAATGTCTGGTTTAAGGTGGTGTTCATGACACTACTTCACCTCACAAATTCACTTCCGCTCAGAGATAACGTTAAAGCACTCTGCAAACGTGCAAATGCTCTGTTACGGCATATCGCCCGGCAGTGCTAATGCCTTCTGTAATGACGCGATGTGTAGACTAGCGTGACTTCAGAATACCAGCGCTAATGCTTGCCATCGTGTGCCGTCCCTAAGCCAAACAACTACCTTAAATGACCCTGACCTCTATCCCAAACACAAAACCTGCATAGCGTCCAAAGACGTGCAACGAACACATGGTTCAATCCAATCTCAAGTCCCATATTAGCTCTTCACTGACCGAATAAAAGCTAAAACAGAACTATCGCCTAGCTTAAGCGACTTTATTACGGTAATCGCTAGCTGAATCACAGCTTAACTCAGACGCGCTCCCCGTGCAGACGGCTGGATTGTTCAATTGGGGTTTAGCACATGTGGTTTATTAGAACTTTGAACGCGAGCTACATTCCCATCAAGCTTTCTCAGATGCATCCTCACTAAATATAGATCTGTGATTGATCCATTGAGGCTCATGGCTGAAATACCATTTCCTTTCGCCTGTAGCGTTGGGACAATAATAGGGTTTCTAACCGTCGGCCTCCTGCTTTGGTGTATTTAGCTGGGGGAGATAGTGGGATTGAATTGTCGGACTAAATAAGAGAACACGGATCTTATTGCCGTTACGCTGAACCTCGCAGCACTTGACCCTGATGGCTCTTTTGCCGATAAGCCGTATGATAAAATATATTAACATGCTGGGCCAGGTACTGTACTGCTCACATTTGTAAAAGCCCAGACAAGAATGAAGAGTAACTTATCAGTTTAACCACTGGTGACCTGACATCATCCCAAGACCGTACCTAAAAAATACAACCTACATGGCTTAACTTTATTTTTTTTCTTCTAATTGACTTCTGAGTTCCGGTTACCGGTTGAAAATATCCTCAATGCACATGTACACAAACCTCCAAGAAATTCTTCATCCATTCTGCAGCAATACTGACAAGCAAACCAAAGCAGTTCGAAGCAACATAAGCTCCGCTTTAAGTTTCAAGAATAAAAAGAATTGACACTAAAGAGGAAAGTCTCGCAATAAATCTGTCTTACACTTTCCTTATTAAAATATCTAAAGTCTTCCAGTATCAAAGGCAATTTTGAATTTAAAACCTCATACAAAAGATCCAAATAAACAATTTGCTCAGCAATAAGACCATTGGTTAATAAAACCAGTTAAAGTCATTGGTAGCCCCTTCCACAGCCCTAAATTATGTAGTTGAACAACGCATCAGAAGCTTTTGTCTTGTTAGGAATTAAAAGTGTTCAAAAGTTTCCAGAAACAAAACCAACCAGCCAACAGAATACACATCTTATAATATTGGACTGTATCTAGTGTACAGATCTTGCTTTTCTCCACTTTTACCATCAGTAGTCCTTTGCTGGATGAGCATACATAGTCTGCAAACACATCTATTTCCCTGTACACTGCGTGCTGGCGTCGCCCTACAAAGTGAATGGCTGTGATACTGTTTTCCTGTAGTTTCTCCAACACTCTATTATTACCTGTGCTCATGGGTATCACTGATGTAGAGAATCACATTATAATCGGCAGACGGAATTACTTGACCTCATTGGGTACGGCCATTCGATTGTTTCAATGAAAGGTCGTGGAACTGTCTGTCATTCCTGCATGTGCTCTGTAAATTCCCCGTCATGTCGTCGTGGGACATCTGTTCACCTCTGCAGTTGGGTTTTCTGTGTTGTACTGTACATACATCTGTAAATATCAAACAGCTATGCATGCCGACACTCTAGCAGTTGGTTTCAGGTACTTTTATAATCAAATCGCATATGGCATGTGCTAAAAATATAAAAAAATAAATAAAAAAAACGAATAAAGGAAAGGAAATAAAAGGATAAATTAAAGGATTGGTCGAATAATCAAGCAGATGTAGAAATTTGTGACTATCATTATTATTTGATTTTTTTACCTCGTGTCTTTTGGTTTCTCCAGCTGTTCAGCAGTTGTGCATTTGGCCGTCATACCCGATGTGTTTTTTTCTAATGTTTTTGTTACAATTTTTTGTAAAAGGGTTGAGGCAAACGTGATTTCAAACACAAAAGTGATACCAAGGTGGGATGGGGAGTGGTTGCGAGCAATTCTTACAAATATCTGATCATGGCCCTACATTTCACAAGCAAACATTATCATTCATTATAGATCTTTTATATATTGTTTTGATATGGACTTTCTTTTAGTTTTCTTTTCTTTAAGACTTGCACTCTACAATGTCATGTGTTCCATTATTAAAACTACAAAGTTTATAAAAGTCAGTATACGGCCATGCACTGATTGACATTTCCACCCCAAAATAACTCCGATCAGTTTTGCCTCAGCCCTATGCAATGATGTGGATATTTATAACAGACTTATGAAGTTAAGGGATCCAGTGGAGGAAAAGGGACTGTTTTTTAGGAATGTTTCTTTCCAATTCATGACGATCATGATAGCTGGAGGTATCTGATTTTTAATCTGTGCTAAAGATATTTTAAATTTAATAAATAATCATTGTAACAAGATGTTCACTGGCTTGCTTGTTTCTGTTTTATCTCCACGTGATGTCTCACTTTACAGCATTTATCATCAGGATTAATAGCGATCCTAAATGGGCCATACAATTATTCTCCACATTACACACAATTCAACAGACTAAACCGGACAAAAGACCGACGGAAAACTTACACAGTCACCAACTCTTATGATCAAAAGGATTTCCATTACTTACAGCAACATCATTTTTTTACTAGACTGAGATACAAAATGGTCTCATTTCATTTGATTTATTTGGCACACTTTTTATGGGTATTTATATCAGAAATTCTTTGCAAAACACAACCCTAACATCTCATTTAGAAATCAAGTTAGTATATGCAGTGAGTTCTAATGAATATCAATTAAACTGCACTTGAGTAATACTAAGTAATAATAACTCAAAGATAACAGAAAACATACACATAAAATGTAGTTATATGTAAACTCCTCCAATACTTGTAAGACCTATTCTTTTTCTTAAAAGGATCATCAAAAAGTGAACACACAACTATTATATATATATATATGAATTTATATATAAACATTACCAAAAACCCAAGAATGATTTTCTCTGATGTCCTACACTGTCAGAAAAAATTGTCAAAATATGTACCCTTGTGTCACTGGGACAGTACGCTTTTAAAAGCTCGTAATTGTACCTTATGTACAAGTTTGTGTACAATAGATAACAATATGTTTCTTTGTAGTGTACTAATATATACCTTTGAAGGCTAATATGCACAGTAGGTGCCCGATGACATATTTACAGATTTTACAGATGGCCAAACTTAAGATAATCCCTGGATGATGATTCACATATATATATTTTAGCTTGATCTAATTTAGTATTTATATTAAAACATGGATTGAACAAAAATGATTGGCTAAAAACCTGTAAATTGACTTCAACAACAAATTATTGTCCTACGTTGGACGGAGAAGATGTGAAGGTCAAACACTTAAATGTGTTTAGGATTCATGGAAAAAAAGAGCAAAAAAAAACTACATCGCATAATGTGCAATAAAAGTTTTCAAATATTTCAAACTTCTTAAATTTAAAAAAATATATTTCATACGTGTTGTACAGATCGTGTAAGTTCACTCGCGCCCTCCCTTCCCAAACTGAAGCAAGTCAAAGAGAGAGAAAAAGCAATCCCGGCAACATTTCCGTGGCTCCTGTTTTTTTTCTTTTATGACTCTCTCTCTCCGTCCATCTGTTTTTCTCTCTTTGCTGCTCTTTTTGTTTACCTTAGCATTCAGCGGTGCTGCTCTCAGCGAGCTGACAGCTCATCTGAGCGTGCTCCGGCCAGCTGTGAGGGGGACACTGGGTAAAGAGTAAACAGCCGGGATGGCCATTCTTTCTGCCCAATGAACCGCCGAAGAGAGGATTTACACCACAAAACACACTTCACGAGCTCGGAACGCACACATTTCCACGGGCCGTGGTCCGAGAAACAGAGGAATAATGGTCCTTTTAGAATGCAGTGGCTGGGGCTGAACCATCTCCTGTCCGGAGGAGAACCGTAATAATGTACATCGAGTCATAGGGTAAACAGACGGCATGATGGAAGCAGGCCACAATACGGTGCATCCGTTTTAGACTCAAAATAAGAAGGAACAAAGTCTAGAGGTCAAGGCACAGGTAAATCATAACTGCAAAATAGAAAAAATACTAGAAACGAAACGAAACGTTTACGCATAAACGCATTGACAGTTCAAAGCACCTATACAACAAACCCCGAAAGAATTAAAATCTATCGAACAATGGCATAAAACCAAACACCAACAATTTTACAACACATACAAAACAACCAAGCGTATATAGAACAAAGGGAGTTCAGGACCACCGGTGTCCTCTAACCAACACGAATCCAGAACGTCGGGATGTTAAAGGATGATCAATGTGAACGCAGGAGCGCCGGTGAATGAGACTTGATTATTACACTCTCGTATTCTTTTGTCAGGGCCATAAGGAAGCAGGACCTTGCCCCACCACATGCATTAAATCCTATTAAAATCGCCTTCATTACAGCGGAGGCCTGTGTGTAATGGAATGGGGAAAGGCGCCCTCCGTCTCCCCTGAGTCTCGTTCTACTGATGGTGAAGCCCATTCCCACAAACCCATTCTCACTCTCTCAAGGGTGAGTAATAACATTCATGTTGGTGAGGTGTGCCGAGCCGAGCCGAGCGGCCCATGTAGATTTCCCCAGCCTTAGGACAACCAGCTAGATGAGATTTTTCCTTTTTTCTTTGCTTTGTTTGTTTGTTTTAGTTTCTGTATTGTTTGGCATGTATATGCGATCGATACAAATGGAGGCTTTGAATTGGATCTTACAATAGAAATGTTACACAGTCACTCTCACTTATATTATTGTAAGTAATTTATCAGTTCTATTTACAACTTCTATTTGAATTTTCATCTTTTACAAAATACCCAAAAATCTCACTGCTCAAGTAAAAAACATTGTATTGAATTTTAGAATTTGTAACGCACAGTTTAAAAGGAGCAAACTCTGCCAGCTGGAATTCAAATTATGCATAGCTTTTTATTTGTCCACATTGAAAAAAGTAAAATTTTAAATAAGGGTTCATTTCTCAACTATACATTAATGATTAACTAAACCTTTTTTGTCTCAAACACTTAATTTATGTTTTTAGGTAGTTCGATTTAGATACTGAGGAAGATATAGAGAAGTAGAGATTAAGTCCAGAGTATAAAGTTCATGTGCTGTATATGTACTTATATACAACCAATATACAATAAATAAATATAAAATTTGTGTTCCTAATATAGTGCAACCATTATTTTGTGAAATCCGTATCTGTATTTTACATATCAAATTTTGAAAAAACTGTGCCAATGCAGGTAAAAGTTATTTAAATAAAATAATCTTGAGTTTTTGTAATGTTAAAATTTTAATAGTACAAGTACAGTTTAATGATTCGACTCGGTTTTATCATAATTTACAGATTTCATAAGAAAGTATGAGTATACATTGTCATTATTTGCAATTATAATGCAGTACTGTCGATTTGCAGGTTGCAAGATTTTATCATGTGAAAAAATATGAAATGGATTATGATTCCAGATCTCTGTGTGGAGCACTGATTATTGTCACATTATAAAAATCTCACGGGATTTGTACAGATAGTCCTAAAACTAATTTTTAGAAATGTAAACTTATATATTTAATCACATGCTACTTTATGAATGATATACAAGTCTGACTTTAAAACATCTGTAGGTGGAGCATGCTCGTGTGCCCGAGACTTTTGCACAGTACTGTACATAATAAAACTATTTCAGAGTTGACCACTATAAGATCTTAAAAATATACTTTATATGTTGTGTAGTTTATTATGAACAAAATAAAATTTAAACAACATGTCCCGGTACTACCCTACATATCATGACAGTAGATTACATGCAAGATTTTTCCATGATTAAATAACCGGACCATTATTCATAAATTGTCATTATTTTAATTGATATTTTTGGTGGGTGCTGTAACCCAAGCCTTCTGTTTTCCATTCACGCTGTACGATTCAAGAGAACATTTCTCACATGGACTCAGTTTGGTTCACTATCAGGTTCAGTTTGCATCAGTACACATGTCAAAAATCCGTGCGAACCGCTTGGAACTAAAAGTGTGAAAATGCATTCTGCAAGAGAGGTGGATGGAGGGATGGAGAGAAAGCTCGCAGCGGTGTAAGTAATAGCCAATCAGCGTGTTGGACTCTCCTCTCCTTTCAAATTAAAGTGCTACTTGTCACGAGCGGAAGAAAAACAGAAACGGAGAGAAGTCAAATCAGACACAGTCTGAAAAACTGTGCGAGCGGGGGCATAAACACAGTTCAAGTGGCAATTATTTACCACCCTGTCCCCTCTCACGCCAACCGGAGAACGTCGGCCAGGCCCGGACCCTGCCGTCCGATAAGATCAAGTGCGTGTCAGGCGTCACACTCCAGCTCGAAAGCGCAGGGAGGGCGAGGAGGTACGCCGATGGGAGGGGAGGGGTAACCGTACGCGGGGGTATTAGGACACGGAGCACCCAGGGGGAAAACGACTCGACTCGGAAGGACTTGTGCAGCCACTGTGAAACTATCTGGCTTTTATCTTTCGGAAGGACTTCCGAGGTGATCCGAAGAACGCAATTATTTTCAGCTAATAAAAGCAACATATGCTAAGACAATAAAAGTCCTTATTGGACATCTATTCATTAAAATGGGAGCTGTAAAAAGAGGAGAACTTTTGCACGGGATTTCAAATGAATCAGAAAATCAGCTTAAAGCTGGCCGTTCGGCTACGCTCCGAAACGAGCTGAATAAAACATAAGAGGGGTGTGGGTTTATTGGGCGTACTCTGCGCTTTCAAAGATCTTTGAAGGAGGGAGAAATTGGCAGCTATTTAACCCTGCTCATTCATTTCCGCCGAACGTAATGACTACGGGTCACAGGAATAAAGGAAATCGCACGGAGGAAAAAAATCCAGTTCGCTTGTGACTGCGGGCCTTTGGAGTTTGATAAAAGAGCTTAGAAGTCTCTCGCCCTCTGCACCTGTGTCCACTTCAAAAACCTCTGCTCATTTGTTCCCCTCGCTGCGACCCGATTACATTCTTTTCACAGGAATATGGTAAAGATTTGCTGTAGGTTATGAGCTGATGATATTTGAGGAGCAGTTCAAGTGTCTTAATGACAAAGTACTGAAGGCAATGTACGCTTAACTGCAGAGGAGTTTGAGAAATGGTACAAGGTTGGAATTTCAGAAAACATAATCTGAAATAAACTTTTTTTGTATTTAATGCAGATGAACAGTTCATTTGAAAGCAAAAGTGTCTGGAAAAAGGGGAAATAATGTATGGGTAAAGAATGGATTCTTGGAATTGCCATACTTTAACATGGTAAATAACTTCCTTTCTAATGATAAAATGATTATTTGTACATGATAAAATTAAGTAATTACAACTAACCATTTTTCAGTGTAACGCTGATCTTTTAAAATCTTGGATGTCCAATTTCAGGTGGTGATTTTTTTATTTGCTCATTTATATATGTTTATATATATATATATATATATATATATATATATATATATATATATATATATATATATATATATATATATATATATATATATATATATATATATATATATATATATATATATGTATATGGAATTTATAATATGGAATTTCTAAATAATATACATAAGGGTGACTTACATTAATAGTTTTTAACAAAAACACGAATGTAAGGCATGAAATATGAAGATACATGTCCCAGAATGACAGCTGGCTTATATTACAAAACGTATCCTGTATATGCAATTATACAGTCATATTTTACAAATAATCAGGTATATTCCTACCTTTTTTACAGCCAAATATCACCTGCGATAATTATCAAATTAAATCAAGTGCCAATGCAAAAGAAAAACATGAATAAAAAGAGAAATTTCAAGACGGAATCTATCCCACAGCACCAAAGCCCAACGTGTATTTAACACTTCCATTAAAGGGACAGGTCACCCGGAAATGACATTTTAGAATCAATTTATCGCTCTTATCATTTTAAATCTGTCTTTCTTCTGCAAAATCACAAACTAAGATATTTTGAAGAATGTGGTTAAACAAAATTGTTTTACCTACAACATTATTTCTAACGGCTCATCATCTGAACATATTTTGAAAATGATCATTAACGCCTGCTTGACGGATTCAGTAATAGTAGGCACTATTTCGTCTACTAGTGTGTGTAAGCAGTAGTTTGTTATCCTTTCTGAACCCAGCCGCACGCTCTTTAGTGTAGTTTGGGCCTCCTGCATGAGCTTTCTGTTATTAGTGCACCTGATCGTTGTGTAATGGAGGCTGGAAGCGAGCAGCTCAGAGTCCCCAGTCAAGCTCAGCTTAGCTCAGCTAAGTCAAGCCCAGCAGAACACAGGTGGATTAATAAGGCCAAAGACAGGTGCACTCTCCTCCAGTGCACCCACCTCTCTAATTGGTCTCATAAGGCCCCCTGTGCCCGGAGACTGTGCCCGCTGTCCTGAAGAATTCCTTCACTCAAACACACACACACACACACACACACACACACACACACACACACACACACACACACACACACACACACACACACACACACACACACACACACACACACACACCTGTGAGACGACGAACACTCACAGTCTCTCATTAGCAGGACTTGAGGGGTGTCCGACTTAATAAAGTCATTATTACACCTGCGACTGCGATCTCAGAGACAGACAACCTGCCAAACATTACGTGCGCACACTGATACTGAACACCATATTCATACAGAGTTAAATGCATCTGATGTTTGACGGAATTTTCATGAATATTATAGCAATTGAGATCGAATGTTTAGCAAAAACTGTTCTTTATCTATATGCAAAATGAAAAAAAAAAACTAAAATGCAAACGTAAAAATGTCGTCAGAAGTTATGTGGCAGGTCAGAATTACATTGAATTGGGTTTGCACATTTTAAAGAACATTTCTGCTTATTTATTCACACTCTTGACATGTTAAACATGTGTTACTTTCTTCTGCTGCTTTGATGCAATGTGTTTTGTTTAAAGCGCTTCATAAGTAAAGATGACTTTGACAAATATATATTTTGTAGAATGCTGGTGAGCAAATGTCGTGCCCAATTTTTTTGTGGGGGTTCTGCACAAGAAAGAAAGTCTTGCTGGTTAAATGACAAGAGCGTGAGTAAATGAGGACAGAATTTTAATTTGGGATGGAACTGACCCTAATAACACTACTGTACAGTGTAAATAATAATTCATATGGCTTGGTAAATACTACAAAAAACAATTTTACTAACTTTTAAATGGTTACATTTTTTAAAAACATTAAACACTTTTTTTCAATGGAAAAAAATTAAGAACTGATTAAGAATTCAACAGTTAATTTCTCTAAAATTTACAAATAGTTTAAGTTTATGTACTGAAAAATAAGTATTTGAATTTTGATGTGTAAATAAGATTTCCTAATTTCCTACTTACATGTGCACTTAAAGCACTTTGGATAGAAATATAGAGTCTGGGACCAGCAAAGGATGCTTGAGACGAGAATCAAACCTTGGGCCAGCTCTTGGGGGCACTTACCACAATTGGCACTGACGTGAAATTGTTTGTATTAAATATTGAAGAGTTTTTCAGTTTTGACCTTTTCCAAACCACAGCCAACGTGCCAAACAAAACTTTCGCTAATATGAATTACATCTCCCATCTTCGGACTCAACATAGGTAACAAAGTTGCTCAGTAGTGGAGTGTAGAATACTGAAGATAATGAACTGAGCGAACTGATTATTTTCCAATAGCGAGACAGAAGTGTCGACACAATACTGTACAACCGGCGGCAGGAAGGGGCGGTGTGCTGTGATTGTCTCGGCACAATAACATCATCTTCTCATGACAATGGCCTTCTGAGACATAGTTTATGCATTTCTGGTATTGCACACATAGCTCTGCTGGTTGAATTCATTGGATTCATGATGCAATTACACAATAATACAGGAAGAGAATACATGTGAACGTATTGTGAAATAGAATAATGCTGTCGGAATGCTTTCGAGGAAAAAGTGAAAATTTCAACGCTGAGAACATTGATGAATAAAAAGATGAGTGTCTGTGGGGTTTATTATGTTTTGATTGTAAAACTGATCACTTGTGACCCCGGCTTTGAAAAGGAGGCTAAAGTCGGAAAATCTAATTCTGAGAAGCAAGAATTAAAGTTCACCTATTCATTTACTATAATTCTAATCTTTAAAATAGTCTTACTCAGTCCATATTAAAGATATCAATGTCATAATCTCACAACATGTTTTTTATATTTTGAAAAAGGATTTTATGTATTAAAAAGTGAACCACCAAAAAATGACTTAAAGGCAGGGTCATATTTTGTTGAACATTGTTATTCAGAGTGATAATAATTCATTTTTGTAAGGTTTCAAAGATTTATCCAAACAAATGATGTAAATGTACTATTGGTCATTTTGGTACAATAATAGTGTCAAAAAGGTCATTTTCAGAGTTACTTTTCCATTTTCTATGATGATGTAATATTGGATGGTTCATAAAGAGTGTTTTACTGTTTAACTGTGTTTTTTCCTAAATACACATTTACATATAAAATCGTGAAAGGTTTGATATTTTAAAAACATTTGATCTTAAACCAAAAATTGTGTTCAAGATTTTTTATTTAATTATAGTAAATATATATATATATATATATATTAAATAAAAATAGTGATAATAATTTGGTAATTTGTTTTAATGCTTCTGTCGCAACAATGTTTGTTTAATGTCTCTGAAGGATCTACATTTGAAGTTTTTCTCAGCAGATATTGATCCACGCCATTCATCTGATTCATTTTACGTCATTAATATGATTGAAACATGACCGAACCAAACCGAACTCTTTGGCCTCCAATAGGACTGTTGTTTTTATTAGCGATGCGCATTCTGCGCTTTGTCGTACTCTTCTTCGGAATTTTGTCTCGTTACGCAGGTCCGTGGAGGTCGTTGGTGGGACTTGATCTTGAATAAAAAAGTATTACTGCACCATTAAGCGCGGATGGTAATGATATTAATTTGCCAAGACTGTGTCATTTTCACAGGAGAGCAACTAGCAGAAAACATTATGAAAATGTCGGAGAGGACTGGTAATTGAGTTGATTAGTGTGACCTTGGTTGGGAAGGTAATAGCGGGGCGAGTGAACGAAGCGTGTGGACTAGAGTTATGACCCTCTCTCTCTCTCTCTCTCTCTCTCTCTCTCTCTCTCTCTCTCTCTCTCTCTCTCTCTCTCTCTCTCTCTCTCTCTCTCTCTCTCTCTCTCTCTCTCTCTCTCTCTCTCTCTCTCTCTCTCTCTCTCTCTCTCTCTCTCTCTCTCGTAGTTCGTGAGGAGCGGGGTTTCACTATTTGTTGGGGGTGACTGGAAGCGGCGTCCGCTAGCTCTGACAGAGTAATACGCCGTGACTAGCCGAGCTTGTCGTGCTACTTAGCGCTTTTTCCCAGAGAATAATGAGGGTGCGAGGAGAGGGGCTCGGC
>CM065658.1:22662295-22748219 GCA_033220385.1 Triplophysa yarkandensis
GGTCAATAGAGTTTGCCTGTTCAGAAATCGTTTATTCCACCTTAAAGAAAATCTGGAAAACTTGATTTCAATGGACTCATTTCACTACTCGTATCATAAGCGAGACAAAAAGTGTCATACCGCCAATTCAGCAAACCACAAACTCCAGACTGTAGAGGACGTTTAGGTCGAAGTCTCTGACCAGTCTTTATGTGAATGTAAATACCAGTTTGCCATGATGGATTCTGAACCTGTTCTCCAGCGGGCCCCTTTCATCCCGCCTCAGACGGCCCATCTCAGCGGACTTCACACCTCTTTCATCCCTTCATATCAAAGGGAGTCATCTCTCCTTTCATAACACACCCAATAACCATCAACAGCGTGCTAATGAACAGGTGGTTTGTACGACAAAACGACAAACGGCGAATAAAAGTGCCATCAGACTTCGGCCGACAAATCGGACGAGACCTGTGGATTTAAAACGATCTGCCCGAACATGACGCGCAGGAGGTGGTTTGGAATGTAAGTGTATATCTGAGTTTCATCAACCCTGTTTCACGCTGCCCTGAAGGGCGAACCAGCTTGACCGGAGACATCACCGGCGTTCATACGGGTCATTGGATCTTCTTAGAAAAGAAACTTTAAGTCAACTTGGTCTACCATTTTCTACAGTAGATAATAGCATGTCATGACGACATGCATTTAATACGATTGCAAAAAATCTAGAGCACTCTGTATATAGTGCACACCATATTTATCATAATTCAAAGGCACTACATCTGGTCACAGCAAATTGTCATTACATGGCAAGAGCTTCCCAACGATACATCAAAAATGAGCCATAATAAAACAGCATACAAATTTAAAACACCGTGAGGATGAATAAATAATGGATGACCTATGTTACTTTAACATATTGTGTTGGTTTGATGTCCAGGACCAGAGTAGATCTCTTTCTTCAAAATGCAGGCAAGCAATGACAAGAGGCGAGTTACTGGAACCTACATATTCAGAGCAAGCTCTTGTGGGCAGCAAACAAAATAAATAGTATTTAAGTCCTCAACGTAAGCGCTGAAAAGCCCATTACTGGGAGTCTTAACCCCCTATTCTGTCAACCCCCTTGGGCTGTGTCTGACTTCCCCCTTTTCATCCCTCCATTCGACTCTCTTTTTTTACTTCATTTGGTCGGGTCAACCTTGCACTGACCTCGTCGTACAAAAGGCAAGAGACTGAACGCGAAACTCGGGCAACTTCCTGCCAAACAAGCGCATCATTTCCCGTCAGAATCAAGAAGGCAACGGTCCTGTAGGGCTTTTGCGGGTTTTCTGTACATAACTCATTAGTATATAAACAGGGGGAGGGGGAGGGAAGCTTTCTGGTACCTTGCACAGCAGGGACGGCCCCTCTCGCAGCTAAACAAACTCATTAAAAGTGTCTCGGTGGGAGTCGGGGGGCGTCTCTCTCCCGCTGCCCCTTCCTTCCAATTAAGACAGTAATCACTGTCAGAGAGCCGACTTTACCTTCAAATTACACCCTCACCTCTGCCTCTCGCGCTCTATCATGCTCCACGCGACCGTCACGTGAAAATAAACGCGGCGCGGCATAAATGAGCTGAAATACGACGTGTCAAGCAGTGCAAAGCAGGACTGAAAGCTCAGTTCATCTTTTTCTTTCGATGACTGCAGTTGTGCTTTATTGGAATGGTGTATGACATTAATGCGTGAACAGAGCGCACACGCGGAATACGACTCTAGTTTTGCACTCAAATGGCCAAAAGGGCCTAACCTTTATGGAAAAGGTTCTGCATTCAATGTTTAACTTTATCGCCACATTGACAAAACATTCAGTTTTTACGGTCAGAAAGTAGGGGGTGATTTTTCCCATCGTCCGTTTTGAATACGGTGTTTTGATAAATGTTCTAAATACTGTTCGATATGGAAAGTCTTAAAAAAAACTCAATTTACTCACCTACACACATTCAAGAAGACATAATACAATTGTCAAATAAAAAGAGAACATTTATTTATTTGTTAGGGTAAAATACTGTATTCTCTTGTTTTGATATGTTATATGTTCGTACACTCCAAATCACTCTTTAAACACAACATCTGTCCCTGTCTATCTCCGTGTCTACTTAAGACCACGCGTTTGAGTTTCTTCATTTATTATTTGTTTTATTTCTTTTATTTAACGCTATTTGATTTGATTTATAAGATACCTAACACATTTATTTTGAGAGTGTCTGCTAAAGATTTGGAAAGATCTGCTGTGGAAAACATCTGATGAACATCCATTGCATAAACATCTTCAAGACCTTTTCCTAATGTCTATACATAAATATACACATATAATTATACAATTAGCATATATACCCTACATGTACTCTAAATATAAACTATATTTGAAAGTACGTAGTCCCTCAAATACTCCTACAAATATGTTGTGTTGAACATTTTTCAAGATCATGGGCATTAAGGTGTTGGCTTTCTTTTGCTGCAATAACAGCTTCTATTCTTCAGGGAAGACTTTCCATTAGATGTTAGGATGTGGCTGTGGGATTTGCTCCCATTCAGACACAAGAGGTCAGGCACCGACACTGGGTGATGGGGGTCTGGCTAGAAGTTAATGTTCCATTTTATCCCAAAGGTGCTTCATCCCAAATGGGGTTCAGGTCTGGTCTTTATATAGGCTGGGTCTAGATCGTCCGCACCAAAATCGGTAAATAATTCCTGTATAGACCTGAGAAACATCCTTCTCAAACTGTTCCCGGGTATTTGGAAGCACACAGTTCATTTAGAAGTTCAACGCAAGTGATAGTGAAGAACATGTTCTTCTTTACTAAAGAGATGATCACAAGATTGGTGTTTGCCTTAAAGTGTCACAATAATAGTGATAAACATACTAATGATTGTACTTTTGAGTCCTAAACTATACAAAAACGTCATTGAATGACATCTAATTTTGTGAACATTAGGGTTAAAACTTCACCGATCGTTTACAGACACACACACACACACACACACACACACACACACACACACACACACACACACACACACACACACACCACACACACACACACACACACACACACACACACACACACACACACACACACACACACACACAAACACATCCAAGGAAAAACAGAATCTAAGGGCACTTTAAGGTCTCACTTTAAGGTCTTCGTTGTAGATGGAAATATGTTGTTGTCTGATGCCTGAATACAATACAATAAATGAATAAACTAAAAATATGCAAAAATGTTGTAAAGAAAATATAGATTTACTATTGTAAAATCATTTCTTTATTCATTCCAAAATCAGCCAAGCAAAGATCGCATGAACCTTAACATAGAACAACCCAAATTATCTTACAACGTTGGTTTGGGAGACAATTCAACAGTGGCTAAAAACACTATATATTTTAAAAGCCAAGGTGACGGTGTGGGTCCCAAAGCCCGAGAGAGCCGGCTGTTTACCGCACCGTTTTATGGATGACATGTCTGGAGGTTCGGTGAAGGAATAGAGACAGAGCCGTGAACACAAATATGTCAGCGCAGTGGCGGGAGGGGGGACATAAATAACACCCCTGTTCTTTCATTTGTTTACAGTGTCTTGATAGATTAACGGTGATAGTTTTCTGGAAATTACAGCGGCGTGTTAATGGAAGTGGGAAGAGAGACTCACTTTAAACACCGATCGGTGTAGACGAGAATGAAAGGTGAGTTAACCAAAATGATAAGAATGTGAACTTTAATAATAATAAAGTTCAAGGGCAGGAATGACAGCAATAGTTGAAAACATTGAGATTGAGAGACCTGCAGTGGCAGGTTTTAACGGATCCACTTAAAAAAAATTAAGATTTTGAGAAGCCACGTAAACTGAATTTCAAGTTTATTAAATCCCACAGTCCCTTCAGTCTTAAAAAGATGCTACAAAAAAGTTTTCAAAGTGATGCCATAGAACCGTTCTGGTTCCCGAAACAATTGATTTAAACGTTACTATGAGAACAATGTCTGCAATGATGTTCTGCGAAAAGTTTTTTTTATCGAACCATATGGTCAACATACTTATTCCATTGTGACCTCTAGTTTAGAGACTAATGGGAAGTCTACCCAAATCTCAATCTTTAAGTAAAGTTCTCCGGTAAAATAGTGGACCACTCCAGATGTTCTTTTCAATTTCACACCATAACTCACCGAACTAGGGACTTGTATCTCTCAGGATGGATGGACAGGGTCCTCACTTTAACCTGACACTTCATACATGTCAGTCCCCAAAAGTGTTGTAACGGTTGAGCACAGTATGTGCCCGAGGGGTCCTAGTGGTCAGCACATGCTGTGCACACCATCAGCCTGGCGTTTACCTTCTTCTGGCAACACGTCCCGAGGCTTCGAAGGCTCCTGGCACTCCAAGGCCCCCAGTCTGTAACATCTTACAGCAGAGCCATTGAGAGTTAGCAATAACTAGTTTGAAAAGGAGTAGACTTCCCCAAACAGAGTGTGTTCCAGGCATCAGCTAACGTGTGTGTTAGCGAGGATAATGAGGTGTGACAGAGCATGCAGAGAGACTAAATGCCTGTGAAGTCATTAGAGCCCTTTCACACACACAAACACACACACACACACACACGCGCAAGCACCGTTTTCGAGTGTTTTTCGAAAAGGTCTGGGACTCACGTACCCGCGTGTGACGTGAAAGAGGGACGACTGCGACGTCTCAACGATACTCCCACGTCACAAATCTAGCGTTGAGTGACTCAGCGGTGCATTGCGGGTCATTTTTAGCACATATTCTGAATCCTGTGCATGCCGACGTTAACATAGTGAGGAAGATAGCGCTCTAGATATGGCACTTTATGTCTACGGTTAAAATCCCTAGTAATTAACATACTCATACAGTATATTTCAAAGATGTTACATTATAATCATAATTATTATCTACAGTAACTATTATTAAGTTTGGTTATATAGAATGAAGATCGAATGATTTATGTTTTTGATGCTTAGAAGTCGGGGTCAGACAACGGCCGAAATGTGTTGCCGATTTTTAAAGCCGAAATCTTGACGTTTTCCCTCTTCATTTACATGCTAAATATCACGCCAATTAATTATAAGTGGATGCGTACACTTTTAAACTAAGAATCATCTTTTATTGTAAACTGATTCAATTCTGCAAATACATTGGATGGAAACCTGGTTTCAGCAGCACGTTACACAGCACCAATAACACAAGGACTTTAAATCGGGCGCTACTAAACATTAAAATCGGCGGATGGATTGAAAAATATCGGGCGATTATCAGCCGGCCAAATTTATAGGTCTGTTCCTAATTTAGAATTTTTTTATCTCTAAATAAGAGTGTGTTATAAAAATAAAAAAGGTGAATGTAGTATTGCTTTGGTGAATCTAGCACAATGTCGGTATACTCACTTATAAACACCAGAGTGCTCTCTCCGTTTCTTCTAAGCAGTCTCTCTCTCTCTCTCTCTCTCTCACTCTCTCTCTCTCTCTCTCTCTTTCTCTCTTCTCTCTCTCTCTCTCTCTCTCTCTCTCTCTCTCTCTCCCCCCCCTGCACCAATCTGTTCTCCCCCACGTCTCAGTCAGTCTTCCTGTCTTCGGACTGAGACTGATCTGGTGGAGTGAGGGGGTCAGGGTGAGAAATGACCCGGCGGTGCGCCGTCCATCCATCAGGACTGAATCACTGGGAGAACAGGACAGAAACGAAGAGACAGGCCAAGATCTGCTCAGCCAAGCCCGTCCTCCACTCTTCATCCATTAGCAATTAGATCCACACATCTTCACCCAGACAAACATTTGCGAGATGCTACGGCCACAAATGTGAGTAAAGGAACGTAAATGCTCCTATCTACACAGTCTTGATTTCATACATGGCTGATTACCAAAATCCCAAACTGAATTACAATCCCAGCACAACATCACAGACAAGTGAAGCAACATCATTCACACAAATGCAAAGAGCGGTGGCAAGCAGCGAAAATGACTTTACACATGTATATGAAGATTGCTTACATTTTTTTCTGTTAAAAAATAACATATGGACGGTGTGAACAAAAACCTGTGTACTTATAGTACAAGTACTTTTATAGTATTAAAACTACACAAGCTATTCTTTTTCTGGTTTTGTCAAGTTCCTTATTGAATCTTGTATTTAAACATTTTATTTTTTCTTCCCTTCGGTCAGATTAGATAAACAATACTTTTTTAAACACTGTTTAACACAAGTAACTTAAATTTTGCTGCAGTTATTGTGTCCAAAAAAGAGTTATGTTTAAAAAATGTGTCATAAATGTTCAATAAAAGGTTTTTATTGATAAAAGAAAAACGGACTCTTAGGGATACCTGGAGTATGTTTTACAACAAGCCCATTTTTATCCACACCCCGGTCTGTCTGTTCAAGCCCTGCAGTTATTTCATGTGAAGTGTTCAAAGTAAAGAGCACTTGATTAATCGGCGAAAAGTGAAGGCTTGTGCTTCACCGATCAGATGGCGGAGAGTGTTATCATGTTAGCCGAGCCTATAAAAGCTGGGTAATGAAATGTCTGAGGAACACGGGATGAGAAGCACCGGGGAATGTTGCCCTCACGAGCCACCCACCCTACCATGATGAATTATGACATATTACGCACATTATCCGCAATTAAAAAAGGCTTCGATTGGCCGAGACAGCTTCCATCGCCCGCCTCCGTCTCCCCTCTCTCTCTTTCTGCTCGTTTGGTCATGAGTGTCTGATGGCGGGAGAGTAATTTGATTAACCTTTGTGCTGATGAATCTAACAGTCTGTCTTTTTCTAATAGAGAATTAACCTGTAGCCACTCAAACACAGAGGACTCAACAGACGAGCGAGCCAGAATGTGGAAATTACATACCCAAAATGTTTTCTTCTGCATTGAGATATATACAGTAGATGTCAAATTTTTTCTTCTGCATTGAGATATATACAGTAGATGTATGCATTTGGCATCCCAGTTTTTATATTTGATGGGGTCTCAAACAACTGAACAACCCCACATCGGAGCATAACCATAGAAGCAAAGATTTTTTGCCTTACAGGTCATTTTTCAAAGAGAAAACTATTATTATGAACTCAGAATACATGAAGTCATATGGCATGTTAATGCACAACAAATCACTTTCATGCCATTTTTATATAAATAGCATTTTGCATTTAATTAAAACCTTTCATTTTGTTAAAAATCAAAAAAGTGTATATGGTGTTAAGACCACATGGGAGTGATACATATCGTCATAAATTATGTTTTTTATAATTATTTTAATTTTTTCTTCTCCATTCCTCTCCATCAGGAACCTATATTGTGAGACAGTTGGGTGTGTGTGTGTGTGTGTGTTTATCTCAGTTGAAAACTGTCAACACGAAGCTAAAGAAAGTACACATATAATAGCTAGATTCACACACAACACTGGGGGGCGTCTTACTGGTGTGCACAGATGTGTACGCAGTTGGCCACACAACACGTCCTCAGTAGTTATTCTATATTTGAAACCTGCATGTCAACACACAAAACCTGCACCCCATTCTGTACCTGAGGCAGAAACTCAATGGTCACACACTCTTATGCACCTCTTAAACTGTGACAACACAAACATTTTTAATCATTTTTCCGTCTTGGGGTTGCCAGAACCTGTAAACAATTTTTTAAAAAATAATTTTTTAATATTTTACAGGGTTGTAAGAGCTTATGTTTGTTTTGAATGTATACAATTAAATGTAATTTTTTGTACATTTGAAATATGTTAAAGAATGCAAGGCAAGTGCCACGATACACATAACCCTTCACATGACCAATTAATCTAATAACCGGTATCATTCAGTCCGCCCAAATGATAACATCACTATTTCACAGCATCACCAACTGGCAAGAAAACAACATTAAAAGAAAGTTTGCCATTTATAAGTTACAAAAGAAATATGTTTTAAACATGTAATGCGTCGCCACACTCGTCAAATCCAGCGAGTGGTTGATGTTGTAACTCTCACTCAGGAGCATCGGTAAAAACATACGACAGCACATCTGGATCCGTCTGTTCCCTGACTGATGTGCTACTGCTTCTGTCTACCCAGAAATGGTCTTCCTCAGTCACTTTCAAAAGTAAAGTTGTCATTTCTCCTCCACTGACCCCTGCAATCTGGTTTGTTTGGGCTCTTTATCTATTTCCCAAACCCGATTGAGGACTCAAGCCCATCACATTATGTGACGGACCCCTCGGAGAACCTGGATCTGGGACCCTATGCTTTGCTATAGGTGTGCACGGACAATAGGAACTGCCTAGCAACACCCTAGAAACCGCAGGAACAACTGATTTCATCAATCAAGAACTGACAAAATCATGCAAATAGATGGACAATTATTGATTAGTTTCATATGAAATCACTTGTTTATATATTTTTTGATGACTAGTTTAAGATAAAGCTTCAATGGTTAATTCAATGGTTATCTACACATTTCTCATTCCTCATCAGGGTTTATTTTTCTCTCCCGCTCGCACACACCGTGTTGATGTCTTTATCTTTAATTATTTGAGCGGGTATAAAAGTGGTATTATCTTAAGAGTCCACAGGTGACAGGACCTGCACTTAGAAAACTGAGCTAATGAGATTTCTCTCTCTCTCTCTCTCTCTCTCTCTCTCTCTCTCTCTCTCTCTCTCTCTCTCTCTCTCTCTCTCTCTCTCTCTCTCTCTCTCTCTCTCTCTCTCTCTCTCTCTCTCTCTCTCTCTCCTCTCTCTCTCTCTCTCTCTCTCTCTCTCATGCACACACACAAACCACACACACACACACACACACAACAGTTTAATCGGATTCCGTTGATGAACAGAACAGAGGGATTTTGAAGAGTGAAGTTATAATGAAGGTGACTGACAATGCAGGCAGAACAATGTGCGTGCGTGGTGCTAACTAATACGGCTAAAACCTTTCTAAACCACACACTAGATTCAATTACTGAAGTGTCGAACCAAGTTGCAGGAAGTATATAAAAGCACTTGCTCTAAAATTGAAAGACACCTGGCAACCTGTGTCTTCATTACTCCTAACGGGTCATACGAAACGTATGGTTACTGTATGTACACTATGGCAGTGGCGCGTGGGACGGGGTCCTTCACACCATTTCAAACTTTCCTCTTTAACGTAACGTTCATATTTTATGGATGATCTATGTGGAAACAACCTACAGAAGCTCTTACATCCGATCCCGACCGGAGAGTAAAGCAAGTATCTCTGATGCTGGGAGTCATGGGGTTCGAATCCATTTTTTCCAAACTTGCTGTTTGTCTTCTTGCATTACAAAGCCGGGGGGGGTCTATTTTTTTTTTTTTTTTATTTTTATTTTTTATTAGAGGTAATTACAATATTTGAAAGTAGGGAAAGATAATGTGTAGATGTATGACTTTCACATCTCATAAGTTACCCTCCTTTTTATTATTGTATGACAAATGATTTACAGTTATTTCAAAAAGTCTTGCGTCTGTTTAAGATTGGCCCTATGTATACAGCTCAGTAGATGCATGCCAAATATCGTTTTGTCAAACTAAAAGATACTTCAAATGTTAATTTAGACAAAAAAGTCACTTGGATGGTAACTTGAGGTTATTTCGAGCCAATGGGTGAAACACAACAATTGGATTAAAGTGACCCACTAAATGATTTATATTTTACCCAACAGTGAGTTAAAACATGCCAGCATCGGTCAATTTATAACCCAACTACTTGTCCAGTTTATCCATTGCTGACCCGCATTGGGTTGAAATAACACAGCGTTTATTATAAGTATAATGTTCTGTAGTTTTGTGAATTGATGACGTAAGGACAAAAATATGACGCTGAGGCAAAGTGTTTAAAAAAGGAACAACGTGGGATTACCTGTAGTTTGGGATTCAATGCAATTGGGCATGAGCGAGTTTAAAAGGACCTGTCGGTTTTCGTCACCTGTACTAGACCATCAGCTAAAAAGCCTGATCTGTACGCACGCGGCTCGTTCTCCACATGAAGCGCACATACAGGATGAGTGATTGGGGCCGTTTTAACAAGTCAAGTTTAACAAATGAGCTAATATCAGTTTTCAAAGCACGGTACACATCCAATCAGTCAAATGGCCCCGTCCAATCGCGTGGAAGTTTTAAGTGTGTACCTGTTTAAAACAATCTTCCATTCCTGCGTGTCATCGCGTAAACATTCATCACGGGTGACAGAGGCGCATTCGTTGCCCCCCAGTATCACTCTGCTGGGGCCTCGGCGGGCTGTCAGAGGAACAGTTGTCTTTAATTATGCCCGCAGATAAAGTCTGGCACGGACAGAGCCCGGAAGATTAACTGGGGTCCTATTTGATCACATTTGACTAATTTCAGGCATAAATCTTCACCAGCGCGGACACGCGGCGACCATTAACCTGAAATTGACAAGTTTGTTTTCCCTTTTTAGTCTGGGTGTTGTGTAAATGTAAAAACAAATGTGAAAGGATCGCACACCCGGGCTTCCACATGAACTAACGTTACATTTTCAATGCACCACCTGCACGTTTTGTTTTCATTTAGCCTTTTGAAATAAACTAAAAGATTAAATGCTCATCGCAGAGAATTAAGCAGATATGCAAATAATGCCAATGTGTTGCTTGTACCCATGAAATGAAAAACTAATTAGCTGGAATTTGCATTCGGCACTAATTGGATCTACGTTTAACGCAGCAGTTCAACAGTTTAGAATTCAATCTGATTTGTTCTTCGTCTTAATTCTCGGCGTAAGAAGATAATATCATTTGCATAATTTGGATCTTATTTGCGACTGTAAGAGTCAGAGGGGGACAGGCAAGCGGAGAGGCGAAGAGAGAATTTATGCTTGATTTTCACCGTAAAAGTGAACATCACGATACCGCGGTCATCCTGGAGAGCAGAACACTTGAAATTTGCACTATAAAGAGAACATTGTCTCACACATGCATATTTGACACAACCTATACAAAATAAACCGTTTTTGTGCATTTGCGTTGTCAATAAAACTCCTGAAAATAGTCTTCATCCAAAAATTGTTTCTTCCTTCTCTCCAAAAATACACAATAAAAAGTTGGCCTTAGCCAATACTTGATATTCTTTATCAAACACAGAGCACTCCCCCTTGTCTGGGGAAAGGGGTTCCGAGCCCCACATTCCCGGCTATGGTAGAAAACAGGCTAACCGGGTGGAGTTGGGGATGGAGGAGGGATGCTGAAAACGGGTTAGAGACTTACATATATTATGTAATTACATATGACGGGCCGCTGCGTAATTATTTGCACGTGCTCTTCCCATGCTTTCTAATAAAACTTCAGAAACAAATTAAAATACTCATAACTATTTTATTATTAAGTCAATGCGGACTATTGTTGGTTGGTTTACCAACATTTTTAAAAATATCTTTTATGTTTTGTCAGAGGAAAGGACACCAAGGTTTAAAATGACAAAGCAGGGAATAAAAATCACCCTAAAACATATTGCTTACACCTCCCTAGTAGTAGTAGTGTGCAACTCATTCTACAGCTGTATTTTCTATATCAAATCTCTCTCCCTCTCCTCTGGCACATCTCGTATCGCCGTCTCCATATTTCACACGCCTCCCTTCCTGTCATGACTCTGAAGCGCTGAAAGGCCCTAAGCATTGTCCCTGTTAGTTTAGCTGCCGTACATGTGGGCCGCCACACTGTGAAGCGTTAAAGAAAGGTGTCGCACACCGGAGATATATATGACAGCCCGAGTGCAATAGCTTTGATGCACTGTAAATGGCCACTATATACACACCACGGACGTACTTGTGTGTAACGGTGCAATTCTACTGCATTTACTATAAAGAGAAACACTGGAGCAGTGCTTATCTACACAAAATTAAACACAGGCTGTGCGGGATCATAAAACAGTGAGTGCATGCACACACTTATAGATTCCCATATGTACACACGGTTTCAAAACCAAGTTGGTCGTTTACGAAAACATTGCCTCAAGACGTCATATATATAAAGATTTGATGCAAAGTCTAATCTAGAGTAATATTATTATACTATTTTATTATTATATTATTATTATTAATACTTATTAATTAATATTATTATTATAGTGCAAACTTCATTACTATTATTTACATATCTCACATGAACCACATAAAAACAATCATATTAAATCATACTTGTTGTATATAATAATATATAATTTCCAAAATATAAACAAATGTAAATAGTATTTTTATTTAATATTGATGAAACTATTCTCTTATTATTCTATTAATAATTCAAAACGTACTATATTTTATTATAACAATCACTGTATGTAGTTCTGTTTGTTGTTTGCTTTAAGTTACCGTCATACTGAAAGTTCACTACTCTTCCGCTAGGGCGCAAATTAAATCATGTTCAAACATCGTCAGTCATGTCGAAACATTTTGTGCTGTTTACACGCGACTTTAGAGAAAAACGTGATAGCTTAGCAACATTTCCAAAATGACGTTTAAATGATCAATTGTTTCTATATTGAAATATAAACTTTGAAAATGTCCTTTGTGCCAGAACTTTATTTAGATCCTGCACTGCAAACATTTTATTAACCGGAACTCATGTCACAAAGTCACGTTTATACTTTCTTTCTTCTCTGGAACAGAAATATATTATGAAAAAATGACCTGAACAAAACTGCATCCCTTCACTTCAATTGTAAGGGCACATCACCAGAAACATTCTTCAAAATAGCTGTTCCACAGAAGATATTTCTCTCTCTCTCTCTCTCTCTCTCTTGCAGGAATAGTTTTCTACAAAAAACAACCTTCCTATTTCCTCTTTACAGGTTTTGTCATGCTTTGTGATACTTTGTAACTTAGTATTTATTTGGCTATTGTTCTCTTTGCATTTTACCGCTTCATTGTCTCTTGAATAAAATCGTCAGCTAAATGCCTAAATGTAAATGTATACATCAGAAGTCTATGGGGACTATTGACCCTACCAATATTCTTCAAAATATCTCCCTTTGTGCTTATGTTACTAACCTTGTAGACACTTTGTTGAATTCTAGATACATAAAGAACGGAGATGGTGCTGTCTGATTTTGGAAGTCCCGTCATCCAGCTGCAGAATTACATAAGGAACGCCTCGTAACAACCTGACACAGCAACAGCGATGCAAAGACCAACTGGACATCTCGTTAAACCACCTTAGAACCAAGACAAACCAGATGAAGACCAGCTGGCCTTGCTGTGAGACCACATGTGTCACATGTGTTAGGATGCTGTCTAGGTAGGTAGCTCCTTTGTAGGCTGAATGCAGCTTTAGGACAAAGCTATTGTTTCGGTGTCTCTTGGAATTACAAACACCCACCCTGGCACAAACCCACGCTTGCACATGTACGCACGTGGCATTCCTCCAAATAAAGCATGCAAATGCCATGTTGCAGGAAATCTGGCCCAGAGTGCATAATTTAGCAGAAAAGGTGGCGGGGAGAGCGCGAACGGCCGTGATTATGTGTACCAAACAAGAGGGACAAAACACTAGAGACGAGTCTAATAACCAAACATGAACTCTCAAACCCTAATGATGACACCAGGGACGACAACAGTTGCTGCTGAACCAAGCAGAAAATTGCTGGTCATTTGTAAACAGGTAACGATGCAGGCCAGGTGTGCGAGCATATGTATCCGAGCGAGGAGGAGCGCGTGCGCGTCTGTGTGTGTGTTGTGTCCGGCGCGGTCAGCTGTCAGGCTCATTAGCGGGCCGCTGCCCACTTGGATGACTTCATCAGCTGCCGTGCCGCTGCGGTGGACACGGGCAGGCGGACAGATGCAGAAAGGCACACGTATTCTCTGTCATCCTGTCGACAGGGCTCTGTCTTCCTCTATAGAGACCAACCCCGCTGATGTCACAAAATCAGACCAACGTGACATTCTGTGCGGGACAACTTGAAGGGTCGTCCAAGAAAGTGTTGCAGTGAAAAAGCAAGCGATAAACAACTTATGGGAAGCTATAGACTTTTATTAAACTATAGACATATTAAAAGTTTTAATATGGGCAAATGTATTGAAAACGGATGCACAAAAGGATGTTTGTGTAATGTTTCTCATACATAGGGATAAAAAAATTTGTAGAAAAAAGGAAGTAACAAAAGTTTGTATAATAATCAAACGCAATATTGAGACATACTTTATGAAGTTTATAAATGTTTCGTCTGTTTGCACTTTTATTTTAATGAGACGATCATAATACCACTCCTAAATCGTGTTGTGTCACTCTGTTTCGCTTCACAGACATGCACACAACTCGATGTTTTTCCACTGAAAGGGTGAACTGTTGTGGGTGCGTATGGCACAGCACTGACTGTGACATTGGATCATGCTCAGTCATTGTAAAAGCAGTCAGGCATAACATGGCCACCCGCAGGGCGTAAAGAAGCCGTTCTGACCTGTCAGAGACACCCAAAAATATGGGTTGAATTCCTTAACAGTTATGTCCCTTGAATAGAAATGTGTTTCTTGCATGCAAATCTACAATACAGACATGCCGGACAAACATTATTTCATAAATGTGACCCTGGACCACAAAACCGGTTAACTCACAAAAAAGAATGGGAATTACTTACTCATCATGTACATAGGTTCTACATGTTAAAATTATATTTTTGAACATGATTTCTCTTGGAAGAATGTTCATCTAATCATGTGGAACCGATGCACATGAAACAATTAAGTAATTCCAACAACTCATTTTTTTTCTATGTGTAGCCTGTCCCTGCAAACTTCCCTCGCTGCTTATGATGCTCTTGGCTTATTAAGCAAATGTTCAGACATAAGTCCAATACTCTAGTGTAACATCTCTTAAAAAACGAAGCATATATGGAACAAATACGTCTACTCTTGTCTTTAAAGAGTATGCAATTCTGTTAAAGCACAGCCGGGAAAAAGAGATTATGAGCATCATGGGAAAATACCTTTAAAGATCAGCACAGATGTTTTAGGGAACAAACTGTAGCTACAGCAGATCCACAACATTTATGACATCATACTGTACATGCAATAGCAATTAGACAGCAGTTTAAACAAGTAATGATGCTTTCCAAGATATCACTTTTCAGGCAGATATATAAACAACTTAATTACAGAGTTTCAACTTATGTTGGGACAGCATACTCTTATTGTATTAGTATTTGGTCAAATCAAAGGCACCACGCAGCTCATCCTTTATACTCAGCTTTCACAAATATTATTCTCCCATTCATAAATCCCTCATGCCAGCCTATCAGATATAAATATAGCTGTAAGTGTGTATGTTCAAGACGTGTCGGGCGTAATATGGGTGAGGATTTTTCTGTTTGCAGTATTTTATTGCCCAGGTCCGAGTCATTTCGGCTTCAAACACACGCTGATCTACAGTGTTAACCCATTCCGGAGGGCTTATCATCACCGACACAGTGAAACACCCACCGACCCTTTCCAGAGACGTGGCGGTTATGAGCTCAGGCAGCTGTACGGAGCAAACTTCACCATCTGATCTTTTTAGATCAGATCTTTAACAGCAAGACTGTATTAAACGGAGGAATTGAAATGGAAAGTGGGAATGTTTTAAATGAGAAATGTTTTGACTCTGCGCCCCAGGACATATTTAGAAAGAGGTTTGGGATGTCTCATTTAAAGGAGGATGAATGCAGAGAATGAGTTGTCTAAAAAAACATTCGTTCTTCTCAAACCACGGAAAGGAAATAGCCCAACCGATGGGTTAGATTAACCAAGAAAATCATATTTGACCAAAGAATAGGTTGAAAAACCCAGGATTTTAGGATGGGTTGGACATAACCAATTTTCAAGAGTGTATGAACTGTCTTACCTTTTTGATGATGGCCATTCAGGTCCAGCATGGAAAAAAAGACAAAAATGAAAGACAAAAATCAGTCCATGAGACATTTACGGTTTTGTGTCAAGCCTCAATTACAACATGTTTCAAATGAAACGCTTTCCTGACCTACTTGAAAATGCCTCATATCAAGTGAAAATGCACGGACATATCGGCCAATAATCTGTTTGAGCTGATGAAAGCAATATTTCATATAATTGGCAAAAATATTTTATATCCTTTCTGAAAAATGACCCACATCTCTGGCTTCACATAATACCACATCACATCATTTCTCATTGGAACTATAGAGACGATCCAGAACATCGACCAAAAAGTAATATCTACAATTTAACACTTCTTCAAGCAAAAGACCAGGGACGATATATACTTTCCATCAAGAGAGGACCGGAAAATGCCATGAATTGGTAATCTGTGTAGAAATTCTTAAGAAACATTAAAGACAGAAATCACCAAAACAAACAGGCCCTATGCCAAAAGTGTCTCACCCCTTAATTGATAGCTCCGCCCCTCACATATGTTTTCGTCGCTCTTGGCTAATGTTCCTCTCCACAAAAGGAAAAGACACACCCCTTACTGCTGATTGGCTGCAGGACTGTCATTGGACTCAGACCCGAATCAGTTTTATAAAGCATTTATTTCTTGGACTATATATTTGAAAAATAAGCAGAATTTATGGAATATGATTAAATCTAACAACCAAACTTTTGGTATTGGTATTTAGTTGGCACAGTCTATTCCTTTAATTCTCTGAATTACCGTGTTCCTCCGAAAAACACAGCTTGAGTGTTAGCAGATGTTAACCAGAGCAACTTCAAATCACATCAGCTTTGTTTCCCAGAATGCAGTGCTGAGGGACAGTAATGTTCCCACCCGAGACTAAACACTCACTGTTCATTCACCCCACTCTTGTTTGCTCTTGACATTCAGTTTTTGCGTCTAAGATCAAGCCACATAAGTATGTTGTTCTTCAGTAATTACTCTCAAGAAACAAGTACTGTTTCTCAACATAAGGAGTTTGAACGGGATACGGACCACCCCGCACACAGTGAAAGGGTCGGCTGCTCACCCCAGTGATGGGTCAGAAGGCCGGCCGCGTGGCTACATCGGCATGGCAGGGTCACGGCGGGAGCATGGGGAATAGAGACAAGGGTGTCAGAGGGCTCTGCAAGTCTGCTCTCCTGAGAGAAAGACGGGCGTTACCTCCTCATCACCCATTTATCACACTGCCAACAGCAGTGAGCTGGAATAACTCATTCCTTTATCCCAGCTATCATTGACAGAGAGGGAGAGAGAGAGAGAGAGAGAGAGAGAGAGAGAGAGAGAGAGAGAGAGAGAGAGAGAGAGAGAGAGAGAGAGAGAGAGAGAGAGAGAGAGAGAGAGAGAGAGAGAGAGAGAGAGACTTCAAAACAGTACATATTCCGAAAGAGATGATGTGTGTTTATATTCAAGTTTTATATATTAACCACTAAGAGAACAAAAGAAATTGATCAGAAAAGAACATCTGTGTTTGTCCTTGTCCGCTGATGTTCTATCTTCAAATGTTTTTCATGCCTGTCCAGTAAATTTCACAGACGGATTAAGTATGGAGCTCGACTACATAGAAAATATTTGTTTAATTTATTCATTAACAAACACATCTCAGATATGCAGCGTAAGAACACAGTAGGATCCAGGCCATTCCTTTCAAGTGTCAAATCTAGAAATAGTTTTTCAATATGAATGTACATGATATTACAAGATACAAGATATAAGTGGCCATATCGGTATTGGCTGATAAATGGTAATATTTAAAAGTTACAAGTTGGTCTTTAGCAGACATCTTACAGATGAATCTGTGCCTTCTGAGTTCGTGTTCTGTATTTATAGATATAAAATTAAAGTATTGGTCAACATTTACCCTTTTGTTTTAGGGTTAGAACATTGTTGATTAATTATTTGGTACTTCATATTGAATATTGGTTATTATATCTCAAATGTACACATCGCTACAGCCTTATTTATCCCTTATCGATACCAAAATACAATCAAAATTTTATGACATTATGAAGTCTCTCTTAGGATTATTTAAAGCATTTTCTATAGTGATGCAAGTAAACTGTCACATCTATATTTCTCATCAGTGGTTACATTCATAATAATTAAGTATTATGGTTGGTTATTATTACTTCTGGTTTGTGAATTTTAGTTGACATAAAATCTACATGTGAAAATTTAACTTGAATGAAATCAAATTCTTGGTACCTATGTTAGTTTGGTAAAGGAATGATAATATATTCCATCAGCAGAAAACTAGGCAGTAATTTTTGCATTACATTATTACAACATAGCTTCATCTAAGCCGAGCTAATAGCCAAAGTTACTGTAACATTAACATTCAAAATGGCCTCCTACTTATGAGTTCCCTAAAGACTAAATAGATCACCCTGTCTCACATGTTTAATAGGATGTAGCCTCCATGCCCAGATTCTGTGGGTCTGGGTCACCTGCTGGCATACAAACATACACACACACACGCAGATACACACACAGCAGTTCCCCAGCTACAGTAGGGAAGCTAAAGACAGATGCCAAAGTTGAAGGACACTGGCCCTGGGCAAAGAGACACTTCCGCAAGATACACACACTCTCTTATTGGATCAGCTGTGGGGCAGCAGTTGGCAGGGTGGCACAGAGCCTGCTTCCCTTAGACACATACCTCCAGTGCTGTTCACACAGACACGCACACACACACACACACACACACACACACACACACACACACACACACACACACACACACACACACACACACACACACACACACACACACACACACACACACACACACACACACACACACACACACACACACACACACACACACACACACACACACACACACACACACACACACACACAAAGGTCTGCATCTAAACACTGACCTCACCTTCCCGAAACCCCCCCACCAAGGTCATTTACTTTCACCCTTTATTCTCAAAGCCGTCCACCTTGCTCATAGAGACAACAATCACTGTGTGTATGTACTGAAACCCTTCTACTTATATACAGTCCTTTGTATTCTCAGCATTACAAATAGAGGTGATATAAAACGCATCAGGAAGATTGTCCGAAACCAAAAAGGAAAATGTACAAAACAGTGATTGTTTATACTAAGAAAGCATAACCAACTACAAGTGCCTTTTTTACGGAGTCTGGGACTTATTGTCACTTAAGATGTCCAGAAGAACTTCCTGTTTCATTTTTTGGTTAACGCTTCACAAATGTTTGAATATAGAATATATAACTAACATTATATGTATACCAATTGAAAATGTTAACAGACAACTTTAAGATTTAAATTATATATATATAGTTTCAAAGTAATATCATGAACAAACGCAACTACATTTTTGTGACCTTCTGATAAATATCCACAAACAGTATAGTGTCTCTGGATTTTTTCATAACAAGCAAATAAACAAAAAAGATATGTTTTAGCTAAACATACCTCTCCAATATTTTAAACTAAGATTGAGATACCAATCTTAACACCTTGATGTCAATGTATCTTATATTTTCTTTAAATGCGACAAAGTCAAGGATTCACACAACAAATCTATTGCATCAAAAATGTATAAATTAATTATTGAATTGAATTGTTATACCATAAAACGTTAATATCTATTCCTTATAACATAAATGGCGGCGAGCCAGACGGTTTAACAAACACAAAGCCAAAGTGGAGCTGCAGTCAAGGCGCTGCAGACGCGCACGTGCAATGAATGAGATCTTATATAAACATAAACTTTAATTCTGGGTGATATAAAGAATATAAAAAAACAAAATGCAGCTCTGTACAGTTACTACAACGCAGGACTACTCCGCATTTAATACCAATATATGTGATTTAAGTGAGACACTGGAAATGGTTCTAAAGATATGTGCAAAACATGCTGTATTCAAACGCCGCTATAAAAAGAGAGCGCAAGTTTGAAAGAGAGAGAGAGACAACGAGGTAATAACAAATGTCCTATTGTGTGCGGCTGTGCTGTGATTTATGTAAGGTGTGGCTGGATGAGGGAGATAATGCCAAGCGAAATGCTTCATTTCATAAATCTATTCCAAAAGGCTCTGTACCCACCCCCCCACACACACACATATACACACACACATACACACACCTCCGTCTCACCTGCTATTGACATCCAAACAAGTGCTCTCTGTTCACAGCTAAGTAATGATGCAGTATCACAAGAACTAGGGCTCGAGTCGGCCTCTCATGGGCCCACACACACATACATACATAAGGACGAGAGAGAGGCCATGGGAACTTGTATAAGCAAAAAGCCACCGCATAATCAACAAACACTCAATTACCCAACGTCCTTTGCTTCCCGTGATATTAATAACACACTCTCTCGGCCTACACGCACCGCCGAAGGCTATTAAACGTGTCTGAGCAAAGGAAAAACAGAACAAACAGGGAAAAATCACAACATGAGAGATGTGGAAATAATTCCAATCTCCATTCCGAGGCTAAATGCAGGTGATCCCGGATGCCGGGCAGGTGGGAAATTAGTTTGCTCCGCTGAGATTTCAGGTAATGGAGGCGAATGAGATTCCCACGCACACACTCGGGTCCACATGAAATAATAATGTTTGGGAAATATAACAGGCTAGATTTCCATTTGCTCCTTAGAAGTGATGTATCTCTTCCGAGAGGGTCCACCAAACAAAAATTGCGTTCAAGGGGGATCGTTTTTCCCCAACATGCAACAGAAGATACAGGGTCAATTTTACAGGATAGATTGGAGATCCAAAGTCAGAGAAAATAAAGTTTTTCATGACAAACTGGTTTGAGTATTTTTTCAAAGCTCGGTATCAGAAACAAGGTTTTATCTCATTTGTTCCTCTTGTGGAAGTTGTTTTTCTCCAAATAACGCTTCGAAAGCCTTGTAATATTTTTTGTTATTTTGCTCGGGTTGTGTTTTTGGAAATGGTGACATCTGGTCTTTGCTCACGCCGGAGGTGAATTAAGCCTTCAACTGACGAGAAATATTTAGAAGAGCAGGAAAAATCTAAGCTGTTTGCCCCAATGCCAGCTGAAATGACTCAAAGGAGACCCCGAGGACTGAAATATTGTGCGTATAGAAACATTGGGACTTCTTTGGTCATTTTTTACAATTCCTCATATGCCCTTTATGGTTGAAAATGTTCTTCTTTAAAACTAATAATTGAACATCAAAAGCAGACATTAAAACAGTTTTTCCATTGTAAATATTTTTCTGTTTTCAAATACAGTCATGCAATTTAGTTCTGCCTTCGTTTAGTCACATTGGGCAGTTCCAGATTACTAAAAGTAAAACTTAGTTGAATCTATGTGATATTTTTATTTGTAAAGTACAGTTTATATAACACAATACTTAGGAAGGATGATGATACATTTGCACACGGTTTGTCTTGAAACAACACATGAAAATTTCATTGGGTCTTTAAAAGACGACAACAGACTAGCAAAATCAATTTGTGGATGTTCTTTTAGGACAGAAACGTTGAACCGTGTTTACAGGGGATCTAAATGCACAGACCGTTAAATCTGTCTCTCTGTCGTCTCGGTGGAGGTGAACCAGACGCTGTGTCTACAGCAGGGCACAGGAGCACAGTGGAGACACCTTGCTGTGCCTTTGTCTCGCTGGCGACAGGGTTCGGCCGGAGAGCCGGTCACCTGGGATGAGTCCAGCCATGGCCTGAATAGAGCTCCTTTTTTTCATTTGCCACCCGCTTTCAGTCTTTCATTCACAACACAACTTCAGCCGCACTACAAAACTTCTTATATAATAGAAGCATGTCACCTACTTGTCAGAAAAAATGATAATGGACGTATTTATGTGCACTACAAAATATGTGGTGTACGCGACACATTACTACTAAAAGAACGTGTTCATAAACAAAAGATAAAAGTTGATCAGATTAAGGTTTAAACGATGATAAAATTCATAAGTAAAAGCAAGTGTTGTTGAAGGGTCTACAACATATGTGTTTGTCTATTCTGTGTGATCATTAAAATTTAACTAAATATTATTTTACAACTGAAGTTTAAAGTTCACATTTGTAACGACAATTGAGATTGACAACAAAACATCACTCCACAAAGGAACACCGCCCTTGCCGTCAATCATGGTCGCTCTTTCTACGCTCCTTTTAATGCAAGGTTTGCTCACTTCCCGTGTTTTGCTACCTGGCCCAACTCAGTTGTTCAGAAATCAATTACCCTGCCCATAATTTTAAAGGATTTATAAATGTATGTGACAATTTAATTGAATCACATTTAACTGTGTGAAATCGATGACCCTTTATGTCCCTTCATGACATTTTGGTCATGTCAAGCAGAAATGGTTTTCGAAATTTTCACCCAAGTCTAATTCTTAGCAAGTCATTTTTCAATTTTATAGTTTGCACTTGAAAATTCGTACGGTCTTTAAACATGATCCTGCTTGGAATACCGCCCTTTTTTTGTGTACATTACATATATTTGACCGTATTATTTGCTATATTCCCAAGCATCAGTTTTAAGTGTGTTCACCATCAACTTTAGCGTTCATTTAAATGCCAAATCCGTTCATTCCACATTTGAAAAAGGCCCGAGACTCCCTTCCTTGTCCCACTGTGCACACTCGTGGCGTCCCACAGCAATGCTGTTTGAATGTACACATCTTATGTGTGAGTTGAGGGCGGTTGAGGCCGCAGCACACCTGAGTCTCTCCGGCGCTGAGCAGGCACATGAGTGAATAGTCCAGATCTAATTACCGTGCCTTAATTAGTATCAGGGCTAAACCTCCACGGGGCACCTGCAATCTTAATTCATATGCTGACAGGGAGGAACAAGTGTTAATGTGCTGTATTTATGTTAATACTCCCAAAGTGTACGTATGTGTGTGTGCCGGCCTGTGAGGTGTTCTCCATAAGCTCCTGAAGTATCTGTAAAACTCACATTTAAGATGAACCAAAAACACTTTAAGGCTCTTTGAATATATATTTATACATAATCAAAGAGAACAATATTTTAAAGAAAAGATGCTACGATACGTATTGAGATAAACACAGTTTGGCCTACAAAATTACCCTTGTACCACTGTATTCTACTGGTGAAGATCCTTTTTTTTTAGTTTGCCCTCTTGTTCGGGAAAATTAATGTCTACGTGCAGAATATAATCCATCACAAAGTGAAAGCAGAGGTCATTCAGGAAATGATAGCAGGTAAGATTAGGTCCGGTCCTCACAGAGACACTCACACACTGTACACAAACACACGCGTACAACATGGACACACAAATACACACACACATACACCTTGAACAGAGGAAAGTTCCTTGCATTCCTTGCCTTGACTTTGCCAAGTGTGTGGAGAAGACAACTCTCAAGGTTTCAGCGCAGGAGCTTCACAAGGACAAAGTCAGTTTTGTTGAATAAAGTGTCGTGATGGAACTAATATCAGACAGTGCTTTTATGTTTACAATGGCAAAATGCGCAGACAAACTTATTTTATATGACTTAGTAAATATCACAAAAATAACCAGTTAAACCTGCTTAATAAAATCTTTTAAAAACATTGAATAGACTTTTTCAGTGGAAAATGTTAAAATAATTGATTGAAAATCCAATCGTTAATTTTCTAAAATGCAATGGGTGTAAAATAATTGTTTTAACTTAAAGCAATAAGAAAGTAAATATTTGACAAATGTATACATATATATGTATATATAAACCTAATATTTTGATGAATTCTTATAAAGTTAATGAGATGAATTTATTTTTTTACTTACATATCATTACATATTTACCTACATATCACTTAATTCAATTTTTGTATAAATTGTAAATATATGTGTGTATATGAGATCCAAGGCAAACACTAAAAACTGTAAATATCATAGTGCTTTTTAATATATTAAAGGTACTCCGATAAGGCATGTAATTTTATAGTTCTGTTTTATAAATTGCACCACACCAGCCTCAGTTTCGCTATACATATAAGTTGACAATAATCTTTAAAGCTCGAGTGTTAAGATCATTCCATGTTATGTCGTAAGAGCTGGTTTAACATCCGCTGTGAATTTATAACAATGAAATTTGGGTAATGTACATGTGTCCCACTTGCACGTCTCCGGGGAATCAGTAAAGCCATTCAAGGGCAAAGCATTTACACACATACGCACACACAGAGCTGGTCAATACCGAATCAAAGTCTACCGGGCCACACCGGCACAGAGATCACACATTAATCCCTTGCATTAATTATTGACATTAAATTTAATTTGAAAAGCAAACGTACACAATCCACCCGTCCGATTTTAATAATGCAAACAGGCCATGCAGGGAGTAATCATATTGCTATTGATTAATATACAACAACTAAGAGTAGTCAGGCTTATCAGATAACCCATAAACATATGAGAGACTACATCAGTGAGAGCACAGGATTATGGGAAGAACACATCCACTCGATCGCCTGTCTTTAAAATCTCTACATAGAAAGTGAATAATGTAGAGAGATACATCCGCCAGAACAAACCAGATGGAAACTGAATTCAGAAATATCTGACAATGTGACAAATGATTGCTCAAACAAAGAACAACATTTTTTTGGACAACAATGATGATAGCTGAGAAAAATAATAATATATTAGAATATAAAATAATATAATATATACAGCTTTTTAGGTATATTATGTTTGTTTTATTATATTTTTTTTACAAATTTAAACATTAACTTGTTTAATGTTTTTGTAAAACAAAAATGAAAAATATATTTTTTACAGAGAACACAAAAGTTAAAATCTTTAGTTCAGAAGCCGCCTTTTATTTGTAAGTTAAATCAAGTTGACTATACATATTACTTTATAAAATCAAGTAAAAATGTTATGACTTTTATTTTTAAAGTTATGCAAAATTTCACTATATTTTTATACTATATTTGAAAGTGCCGTTTGTCATGTAGTTCATATGTTTATGTGATGTTTATAATATGCTTTAGGACAAACAATTTGCAACTTTATCATTTTAAACGATTTCTTCATACTCCTGAAGTTTACTAAAAACTTTAAATGTGTAACTTTGATGGTCAAAGATTAGTTTTAAAAGGTTAAAATCGTCAACCACATGGGGACTTAAATGTTTTATTTAGTTTAAGTTTGAATTTTCTTTAGATTACATCTAATAATCGGACAATTTCGAAAACAAAAAAGTTATCCCTATACTCATTATATATATATATAAAATCGAGCAATAAAACACATCGTTACCAACACTTATGTCAACAGATAATAAACCAAACCATGATGGCAGAGGTGAAAACGAAGCTCTGCCCTCCACCCCGTCTCCCAAGAATAACCCTGTTTATCTAAAGTGGGACAGAGGTATGGCCTGTTAAGAACACGCTTCCATGAAAACAGACAGAGATGGAGAGAGTGTGAAAAAGAGCAAGATGGCTGGAGATCATCTTTAACACTTAACAATGACCGGAGCAGAGGCAGTTTACCTTCTGCCACGGGCTGTTATGAATAAAGGCTATCAGTCTGTCGCTCAAGAAAGAGTGAGCGGGCGAGAGCGAGAGAGACATCTCGGAGCGTTGATTTATGAAAATAATGAAATATGTATGGCTGACAGCTTGAAGGATCACCGTTGAGGTTTTATTCTAATGCACTTGTCCTCTTTGCAAATCACCCATCACCCGTGTCAAGTCAAGCTGTTTTTCTACACGATCGTTGAAAGCTGCCTGGAAAGGGGATGGGCTACCGATGGCGGCCATGTTTTTATGGGAGGATGTTGGTTCGTTGCAAGTCTTGGAACTTGGAACGAACAACTCAGATGAGCCCGCCGTGATTTGATGGTTTAACAATCAATATATGTTCCACAAAATCATATGGTATTATGGTTTTGGAGAGGTTTTGGACACCAAAAAGTCATTTTGGTTGATCGTGGGGGTCTTATCGCACCAACACACAAGGACATTTAGTTCATTATTATAAGTGCCTTTGTAAACAACCACAGCTCACTTCAGAATAGAGACTGTATGAAAATATAACAAAGGCTATCACTTCACATCAGAGCAACACTTTGTACAGTTAGTTAGATTAGCGGCATTTACTAAAGCGGCTGCGGCCTCTGTATCTTTTCACGTAAGTGAACAAACAGCCAAACCACCGCCTCTCCATTCTCTTAATGAACAGCTTTACATCGCCACAGCCGTGTGTCTAATGCACGACATTAGCCAAAGATTCTTTAACAAATCCGATTAGGAAAACCTCATATTAAAAGCCTTTCACATAACAAAGCGGCCGAACCCGCATGAAAGGTTGGAGCGATCCGGCAGCGACATCCCCGCGCCCGACGTCCCACCTCGCAAAGTGCCGGCGCTGTAATCTAATAGATATCGTATTGCTCGCGGCAGGCCGTGCGCGGGATTGGCGCTCTTTTCAATGGACCCCTAAATGGGGGATGAATAGAGTCAGGCATCCTGAAGGACGCCTAAACTTAATTTGAGTGAGTTAAAAGGTTGGAAATGGTATTGAGCCGCTCTGCAGGGGCAGGGGCGTCAGCGGGGCCGTTTAGCCGGCATTTCAATGGGCTCTTGTCCTGTTAAAGTCTTCCTCAGACCCAGCTCATTTCTTTTAAAAGCCCGAGCAGCACCTTTAAGGATTATTAAAACAGTGCCGGAGAGCAGCGGGGTTAGCAAGCGGAACCGCGCGGATCCCCTCGCCTTCAGCGTGGACGGGACGTCTCCCACAGATAATAGCAACGATGATGCGTGCGATAGCTCGAAATCAATACGCCTCTTAAACTGAATCCATTGTTTTGAGATATATTACATCCTCCTGTCAGCTTCTGTAAGGCCCTACAGAGGGATAATGTACACAGTGATCCCACAGGCCCGGGCGGCAGCATTGTGCCGAGCGTCTGGTTAAATGGTGTAATAACGAGCGGGGCCGTGGGACGTCCGGGAGCCGTGATGAGAACGGTGATCTTAAAAGAATGTTACAAGCCAAGGCGCTTCAGCCACAGTCGATACCATTCCGACTCCACGCGGCCCACTTTACAACCGCGGTTCGTTCCCGGAAATGCCAACGGGGCAACGCACAGCTGGGCTGCTGTAAAACTGCAATATGCATAAGACCACTATATCAGGCAGTTGGAGTGATAACACAATGACTTCCAATTAGGGCTGGGCGGCGTGACTGTGTATACCATGTGTCAACCGCTAAAGATTTTGCTACACTGTATTTCAGGGCTGTTGCAACTGGGAATGTTGCCCCAGGCCCCACTTAGAATCTGTATCTCGGGCCTCGTAAATTTTGCAAATTTCGACAAATTTGTGTTGTTGGTAGTGGCATGACAGCTTTGCATTATTTAACAAGTGACCATAAAACAAAGTAAGGCTAAAATGTGATTCAGTTTCGCTTTTACGTTTGTTAAAGCTACAATTCGTAAATACTGTAAACATTTTACAAATACTATTTAAACAATATATAATTTGAGCAGTCGGTACGAGAGTTCACATCAGTTATTTTTCGACCCACAATCTTGAACAGAAAAGGCAACAGAGAGGTCAAGGATTATGATTGAAAATTTTAAACATTGTCATCATGTACTCATTATCTTCTCATTTCAAGCGTGACTGTATCTTCCACAGAAAACAAAAGATATTTAGAAGAATGTTGGGGCATCCATTGACTTGCATTGGTTTTGTGTCTATACAATACAAGTAAATAGGTGCCACTGGTGTTCAGATACCAACCTTTTATATCGTGCAGAGTAAATGACAACAACATTTGTCATTTTAGGGTGAACTTTAAATTATACAAATAAATATTGTTTATAAGCGAGATATTTTTTAACAACTAAACTGCTTTGAATTTGTACAGTGATGTAAGACTTTGCCAAAATGTTGAAATAAATATACCATGGGCTAAATAAACATGTAGAAATGACTGTAGATCTTTACTTGGTTTACTCCTCTCTCACATTCATTATTTTCATGTGGGAAACCGCACGTGTCTAATATTAAAATGCAAACTGTTCTGTTCCTTTAATTTATTATTTACAGCTTCTTTTTAGTTACTGAAGTGCTTGTAAAGCTTTTGTATGCCAGACGTGTCTTCATGTTTTAAAACACACACACGCACGCACGCACACACACACACACACACACACACACACACACACACACACACACACACACACACACACGCGCGCGAACAGTAGTAAATACTGTATACAAACTTTGTTCAGAAATATTCAGCAGGTCTTTCTCAGTCCACCGGCATCTACTTCTGCTTCAAATAAAATGTCAGCATTTGGATTTATGAAGAGTGGCTACTTTGTATGCCAGCGGTGCAGCGTCAGACCTGCTCTGAGAAAATTCACCCATTTTTATAGATTGAATAATGGCCAGCATAAAAAACGTTTCATAGCAGGATAAATCACATGTCAAAATACAACCCATGTAACATCATGTAATTTAGCCTATGAGAATTGCGTGCGTTCTTTTCGACTCGGCGTCTTTGAATGTGTGGATAAATGTGGAACTTAATCGCATACACGATAATTTATTAGAAGATTTAAAATATTCATAAATATTGAATTAATCATTTATAATAGATCTTTATATTAACGCGCGTCTTTGAAGTTTTAGATGTACAAGATCTTCCCTGAAGAAATCGTCCCCCGTGGACAATTTAAATTTACTTTGACATCATCTCGCCGGCGAATGTTTTATGAATATTCAAATCTACGGACGTGGTTCAACAAAAGGAGGCAAAAGACCTACAGTCACTTTTTCATTTCCTGTGTGGAGTGAACGGGAACTTGACGTGAAGAACTTATAGTCATTCATATTCATGTTTTTTTACTTTTAGATGACACCATTTACATTCTTTCCAGGAATTTAGTCTCTATTTTTATTAACACAGTCCCGATTGCATTTTTTTCTGTTTGCTAGGTTCAGGAAATACGGAGCGAGTTTGTCCGGACGCTGTCATGGAAGCTCATAATTGCTGATGAAAGACGTCCAGCACTTTGAAAAGGAATTCCCCTGTGACATCAGACAGAAACATCAGATGGAATAATTCAATGATAGAAACATTTCTCTCTCATTAAAGGCGAAATGGATGGAATTGCAAACCAATGACCAAACAACTCCACAGGCTGCGTGAGGCCATGGAATGGCATTGCAAAAGGTTAATGTTCCCAAACAAATTAAGAAGCTCCAAAATGAGAATCTCCACGAAGTCAGTATAGCGAATTGACGGCTATTCCTACATGAAGTGTGAATCAATTAACACAGCAAGTGTCAAACGGCTTGGGTTAATTTGGAACTTATTCTGTAAGCGATGTAAGCAGCTCCTATTAAACCAGTTTCTATGAAACACACAGCTTCATACAGTCTACTGGATACAGTTTACAAATGTTGATGTCATATTTTTTCCCAGAATTGAAAACGACATGAAATGTTAATTTACATCATGTGTAATTGAACCCTAAAGACCTATTGTGCACCTTCAAAGGCACAGTTACCAAAAAAGATTCAATAAAAAAACAGTAACCAAAAAAAAAAGTCAATAAGGCTACAATGAGTTACCAAGTAACACAAGGCAAGATAAACCAGATGGTAGGGAAAAAGTACACCTGGCAGTTTAAGAAAGAGCGAGCGGGTAAGGAAAGAGGTTTTTAGTGGGTCAGGTGTTTTTTGATAATAGAATTTCAGTCTACCTGGCATGTTGTAAGGGGCAGATCGTTCCACAATCTAGGAACCAATACAAAGAACCATACCCTTTTGGGATGGCATCACAAGACCAAAACACAAACAAGCAAAGCAAAACAAAACAAAGCCAAGCAATTAAACAAAGAAGAACAAAACACAACAACACAAAAACAAGCCAAACATAAAAATTAAACAACATGAAACAAAACAAAACAAAATAGATTCAAAACAAGGAAATAAACAGTTCTTAAACAGTTCTAAACCAAACAAAGCAAAAGCCAAAACGAAAGAACAAAAATAAAACGAAACCATATGAAACAAAACAAAACAAAACCATAAACATAATATTTAACAAAACAAAAGTAAAACAGAAATAATTGTGTGAGATGGCAATCTTTTGAAACACTCCATAGATCTCCACCTTGTCAGTCTGTGAAGCCCAACAATGTGCTTCAAGATATTCAGCGTCCATAAATGATAACAATGAGAAGAAGAATTGTCCTCTGTCACATCTCTAATGTATTCTCCATTTAGCATACAGCCAGTGTAGAACTAGCATCTCCATCACACGTCTGTAGTGTTAGAGCGAGCGTCTGACTGTTCAGGCCACTTCGTGAAGGACACAACGATTCATCATAAAGCTCTCTGATGGATCACATACACATTCACAATGAAAAGGCCCGGCTCGCAAAACAAAAGCAGTATATTGCCGAAGTGTCTGGCCCGCACGCTTAATCACAGAGAAGAACTTCTGGGGTTTTTTCTTCCGGCGACGTCTGAGTTTGAAAAGTCTGTTTGATTGATTGATGATGTAACAACTCGGCTTCAGAGAGGAACACACACATTGTGGAAAGCAAATAAGAAGGACAGCGGTTTTAAACCCAAGGTGATGAATCTCTTTATCAGTGGAGGGTCATCTTTCACCACGCACAACGTCGTGATGTACATTAAGATATGCATCGGCCTCCATTGCATCACCTCAACAAAACAGACATCAAAAGAGCAAAGAATCAGATTCAAAAAGATTCAATGAGCTTCCTCAGCACTTCCGACAAAGTGTGGCAAATTTATGTTTGAAAAGTCATGTTTTACGAAACGATTTTTTGGTCATTGCCTCGCATTTTGCATTCATGCGCTTTTGACATCAACCTTATTGTCACATTGAGACAGATTTCGGCTGGGTAAAATGTAACTAGAAGAGCAATTTAAGAAAGGGTTGGCGACCGTAGGAAGCACTTGTGGGACATGTTTGCAATGCCTCTATTAGTCATAAACGTCCTATCAAGTCCACAGTACTTTCTCCTTCAATAGTGGAAGTCAGATATTTTAAAATCGCTGGGCAAACTCACAATTGAATAGCATAATTTTTTCAGTTTTTGAAGTCTCTTCAACTACTACACATGAATTATGGCGGGCCTTAAAAGACGACCCCAGAGAATGATCACTTACATTGATAAACGATTGGATCCTTTTTCAGGAATTTCTTTGCTACAGCCGAAATGCTGAATATTGCGTTGGCAGTTGTTTATCATCATAAATACTTTTATTTGAAAAATATCTAGGTTTTCGCTTATCATTCATGTGTATTACAATTTAAAAGGGATTGGCAACTGAGCTTTAATGGGAAGAAATCAGTCGCCAATACCTTCTTAAATCGTAATACACATGTATGATAAGTAAATACCTAATAAATTAAGCAAAAAGGTGTTAAGTAGCAGAGCAAGATTTACACGATAAAATGAAATATATGTTGATTAATTGTTTGCAATAAAAAACAACAATGTCCTCATAGCTACTGGTGGGACTGGAAAAGGTGGGAACAGAGATGTAAAGATCATGGGAAGGGGAGGAATACAGGGGGATGCAGCGCCCAGGTGAAAAATGAGGATGTCAACCTGGTGTTGCAAGGTTAGCACACACTCTAATAGAGAAAAGCGTGCAAGGGTTGAGTACAGAACCATAAGCTTCTGCTGCTCTTAAATAACACACAAGCACACTACCAAAATGTCACGGACATGCAAACATAACAGCAGTTCATTTCACAGCAAAACTTTTGAGGCTCAAACACAATTTTCCACAATGTGTTCAACTGTGTACAGTCATGTTTTTTTCACAGTTTGTAGTGATACAACAGAATTTTTCAAATGACTTATTTACATTGTGTCACATCAGTTACAAAGGAGACGTGCCCAGAGGCGGTCGGTACCACGGACGATTTCTCCAGCGCTGAAGAAACATTTAAAGAGCAGCCCTCGGGATCTTAAGACAGAAACATGCACGGCTAAGACAAATCATAATACTGTACGACTGGAAATATGATACGAGGAGGCTGAAACTAAACAACAAAACAAACCCATACAAACACATATGATATTGTGGAGGTACACTACCTGCATATAGGAGTAATAAAAATATCTTACAGCCATTTGTACAATACGTTTTCTGTCTTTTGGAACTCTTAAGTTTATTCCTTTGCTAAAGACGCAGAACTATTCGACTATTGGCAGAAATGATGTCAAGGTTGTGACCGACAGCAAAGTTAAGAAAGACAGGAGTGAAATGGGAATACACAAAGTCAAGACTTGATCTTTTTTCCTTGCACATACAAAGATTTATATGCCTCAAACAAGACTGTTGAATATCACAGATTCAATGCCATCAACCCCACAGCTTTATGAAACAATGAAACGATATCTTCACTCAATGTAGCAGCCTTGGAACTTTTAAACAAAACTTTATTTCTCCCGATAGACTGATAAAGCCGGCACGGTCCGTCTGCTGAAACTTTAAAAGAAGTAAGGCAATGGGATCCAACTAACTTTTATTATGTCTTGGGAAGCTGGCCTAACTGAGTCTGACCACCAGAGTGGACACATAGTGTCAATGTCAAATATTAGTAATCACGTCTCATAGCATGATGGTTGAGAGTGCAGCTGGTATACAAGCCGAAACCTGTTCTATTCATCCAACAAGTGTTTGTATTTGCTGATAAACCACAGTAGAGGAACTCATCATACAGTGGCCTTTACTACTGAAGAAGACATGAGGTGGTGCACGATGGATTCTGAAAGATTGAAACATGGGTATAAGATCCCTGTAATGAGTGCAGATGGATTAGTGTCGAAGAACCGCAGCCCTTCACACCGTCAACGTGTCAAACCTCATGAGAACCACATTCATCATATCACCAGCACGTATGACAGATTCCCATCCTAGACACCGCAACAGTCCACATCTTACTGATCACTAATACATATGTCTCCATAATCCCATCTTTTATCTCCCCTTTGTTACAACTGTAGGGACGAAAAACCAAAGCAGATACGCACTCTTTTCAGCCCTTTGAAATATTCAGTTACTTCAGCTTCGCAATTTGCAGGATGACCTCGAGGTTTGACCCAATGAAATGCATTTCTGAAGAAGACAGCGAAAGCTGTTTGACAAACATGAATATCTAGGGGTTATTCCATGGGCCAGGGGTTTGATTTCACCACTGGGATGACCGATACGCCCTCGAATAACAGTCTTCCCGAATTTGCGGGGGTAAAGGGTAAGCTGAACCGCGCACCTTCGCGAAAGCTAGGACGAGGTTAGGACGCGGGAAGGTGTGTGTTTGCGCAGGTCGGCGGAGCACAGGGGTTAATAGTCCAGTGAAGATGTGGCTGGCACCAGTGAGTTGCACTAATACACTTGGCAGCCAATTCAGTGTCAAAGCGTTATTCCCTGAGGGGTGGAAGGACACTGCGTAATCTGTATTCAGTCCTGACATTGTCCACATCTGATACGGAACATTAGCTGCTAACTCCCTCTATAGACTAGTGTCCTTCAGTTTATATTACTTTATGTTAATAGAAAAAAATTACATACAACATCGTTTGTCATAGTTACGGCGGCGGGTGGACGGCTGATTTAAATGCATGTGTTTACTGTTAGGGTGAGGATGGGCGGTGTCTTTTTTGGCCTTATTGATCTTTGATCCATTCTCCACCTCTCTTGCCCTGAACTGTTTTATTTAGCCCTCAGTGACAGCAGCTTTTAGAGCCGGGCTCAGACTGAACGGGCTTGGGGTGCCTGACAAAATCCCAAGCTGCATGAAATTGCCAGACAAAAAAATTGGTGGAGATGGTCAGTGAGTTCGTCAAATCCGCCCTTGCTGTCAGAACTGTGGGGTTTGCACAAACAGTTGTTCTTATTTAACATGGAATACATACATCCGCATGTTTTTGTTGACTTTGAAGAGTATTCAATTAAAAAAAATGGTTGTCGGAGCCAACGAACATGTGGTTAGCATCCCAATACTTCTATATCTCTGCCCAATACTTTCCTGTCTGTTTTCTACTATTATGTACCAATAAGTCCACTAAAATGTAACTAAAATAAATACACAGTTGATGTTGATAGCCTTTTGGTTAGAACTAATACACACAGCAAACCAAATTCGATTTCTGTCGAGAGTTCTTTGCTGATCGTCCTTCCCTATTTCGCCCGATCGTTTTCCCGCCTGCTCTCTACTCTACTGTAAGGCATAAAAAGTCCCTAAAATATAACGAAAACATGGATAAATGATCTGTCAAACTGGTCTTCCTCCAAATGGTACACTTCATGTGCTTTTGTAGCAGTTTGGTCAGTGACGTGACATCAAAAACGCCACGGGGTATCCCGCGGGCTTACGAGTTAACAATGATGCAGACTTCGCAGCGGGCTATTACCCAACATTTCACGTGGCAAATTGTTCAATCTGAGGAAGACCCCGAGGGTTGAGGATCTCTGAGTTACAATAACATCTGTGACCTTCCATGCCGGACTTGTGGGTAAATTACCCGGACACAATGAGATGTTATAAGGACCTATTTTGAATCTCTTGAAGAGACAAGTTATGCATGATCCCATGATAAGACATCTCAAAAGGGTTTTTGGTAGAATCTTTCAACAATGTACTAGCTGCTTGTATTATTGCAGGTCAAACCACACCCTTCCCTTTCTTCTGCTGTTGAGTTTCTATTAGTCCACAGGTCATTTTGCTGTCGAGACCCAGACAAACACCCTCTTGACTTAACGTTGAATTCAATCGACCTGCTCACTCTCTAACACCAAGACACACATCCGTCTTTGGTGTCACACGCGTGAACCCAGACGACCTTTAACCCCCACTTCCTCAAAGCATCAGGGCGATGCCACTAAAAAGAGACGGACAGTATAGTCAGATAGCAATCTGACTGATCAATACAGTCTACAAAGCCCCGTACACACGTGCTTATGCTGCCTGGAGCCAATTTACACATGCAACATTTATACCCATCGTCACTCTGATTTGTTTCATTGTTGTTTAACGTGTGCGTCTGTACATTACGATATTGTTGTTATGAACATTTTCACTTCCGCAGCCGGAATCGGAGTTAGCGGATGGTGTCTGTGATAATCTTAGCATGCTGTCGTAATTGAAGGATCCACTGTTAATTTATAGCGTCTAATTGTTCTATCCTTAATTAAAAAGGCTTAGCGCAGCATCACGCTGAGATAGTCTTCATAACCCTGATTGGAAAGTGCTAATTAGATTTCATTTGCAATTATTTTCACACACAGTTGTGTTAACCTTTACGGTGGAATTCAACGACTGCCCACCCACTCACAGTTCGGAATCACAAATGTCGTTTAGCAGGTTATAATTCTGTTACGCGTAGGCTGGACTAACATCAGTGACGGTATGATTAAAGTCTCATTATGATTCAAAGTAAAACATCTGCTGAGGACCTTACATGTAAACAGAGATCTGATCATATTCTTCAAAACACAGGGGCACGGGTAACTCGGAAGTTTGTATCCATTGTGACAAAACCCTGAAGTTCTTAGGGACCCCAGGGTCCACAGAACCCAATTTCAAAACCTTTGGTCAGGACATGGTTTACCATTTCTGTTCCTCAACCATCTGCACTTAGCAAGACATCCATAACTCTCTCACTCTCTCTCTTTCTCGCTCTCTGTCTTCAGATATAATGTTCCAGGCCTAAGTCTCCTGTTCCCATTCTCCACCACAGCTGGACTCGTTCCAGGTGGCACATATATCCTGCAGAAGAGCTGAGAACACGCAGCCGGTCGTACATTCATCAGCGGCTCTTGACTGACTTGGAGAGGGATCCTCGTATGGGTTTATGACAGAGAGACGGAGTCACAGGGCATCTCTCCAGTGTGTGTGCTTGTGACAGACTGATCCGGCACTCAAACATGTCATCTGCAGTCAGGCGGCCCCCTGTGGAACCGCGAGCCAGCTGGCAGCGTCCCCTCCGGAGAGCAGGACTCTATAAACATGAGTAGAGGGAAACCACACTACATCCCCTCAGCCTTTATATGACAGAACTGATTAACAACAGCATCTCTGCTCTTTCAAGTACCTAAAGCAGCTTTTCTATTCAACCATTTTATTCCTCTAATATTGATGTTTTTTATTATGTTATAATATTCCATGGTGTTCTTTCGCTATTCTATTCTATTCTATTCTATTCTATTCTATTCTATTCTATAGTTTTTTTTTCTTTTATAAAATGTTTTGTCATCTATCATCCCGTGGTATTTATATATTCTATTCCATTCAATTCTATTCTGCTCATTTCTAGTTGTAATTATTCTCTGCTCTACTGATCAACTTTGTTCAACTCTGATCTGGTCCAATCTGATCTGGTCAACTTTGATCGGATCCACTCTGATCTACGCCCATCTACTAATATCTACTCCCGTCTACTATTCTCTATCCTAGCCTCCTCTACCTTCATCTTTTTATACTATTTTATTCAAGATTTGTTTAAAACTTGTTAGCATTAATTCTATTTTGATTAAACCATTACACAGTTATGAGAACCTCCCTTGTTTTTCCAGATTTCCATTGCCGAACAGATTTGATTCAGAATTGATATTTGGGGAAACCGATGGTGTGCTTAATCACTTTGATATTTTTATAGAGTGAAGGAAATTGATGCCTGAATCTAACGATCTCCTGAATAAAGTGGGATGACATCACGTTGACTCCATCATAGCAGCTCGCTGGAGCTCGGCTAACAGAGCCTTAGATTGATCAATGAGAGTGAGAGAGAGAGGGAGAGAAAGAGAGACAGGTAGAAATAATATAATCTATTTTCTTCTGAAATTCATTCACTAAGTACAATATAAAGTGTGAGTAGATTAAGGAAAAATTATTTTAGACAAAGCTCTAATGGTTCACCACTAAACGCCCAGGTTTGACCTCAGGCCCTCATCCAGTGCATAGCAGTACGACATCTCCAGGTCACCTGGTGAATACGCACAAGCTCGGTTGTCTTCTAATTATTTCCTTTCAATAACCCGCTGTGAAACGCGGTCATGTCCGCTCCCACACACAGACACGGACGCGCCCGGTTCTCCCGGCGGGGTTGACGGGTGAAGGACAGTGAAGTTGGGGACGCGCCCGGTTCTCCCGGCGGGGTTGACGGGTGAAGGACAGTGAAGTTGGTACAAGAGGGGCGAGGATCTGTTTAACGATTCAGTAAAGAGAGCCGGTGGAGGCCTGGGGAGAGAGGGCAAGGAGAGCTTGTCAAAGAGTCAATCAAAAGGCCCTGACCAGACTGAGGGGAAGAACGGGCTCCATGCAGGTCAACCGCCGTTTGTCTGGGCGAACTACACACACCCTTCATCTCTCAGCAGGAGAACGAATGATATTCAAGTCAAAATAAAATTTAAAGAGGCATAACTGTGCAAGGTAAACAATTTGTGAGTATGGATTCTTCATGCAGACTTCCTAAAACATTAATGCATCGGTCATCCAGGAGTGGCTGTTGGCTACAGGTCTGCTAAATGACTAAATGTAAATGTAAATGTTTTACCACGGATAAAACTATGAAAGGTCGGCTATGAAAGGTTTTAACCTATATTGCAGAACACAAACTCTTTGATTTTCGGTTTCTGTCAAAGTAAATGTAATGACACTTTAATAAGCAAATATGGATTAATTGGAAAGTAGTTTTAGTTTCCAGAGGAAGTTTCCAAAGTGAAACCATCCATGTTTCAGAAGCAGACATGAAATTTCCACCTCCACTCTGAGAGAAGAGACCGTAGAGAATAATCTCGCCCTCATTATTATCAATTAAGGTCAAGCTGAGAGAAATAAAAAAAACATGGAAGAAGTGAACGAGTGGGCCAAAGTTGAGCTACATTGTGAATTCACAAACAGTCGATTACAAGACCAGTGTGAGTACTTTTTACTACCATCACCAGAGTTGACCAAAACATGAATTCCAATAGCAAAATTTCATTTTGACTTTAATTTAGAGAATCATGCAAATGTTTATAAATGACAAGTCGGGAAAGTTTAGTTAGCACTTTTTGAAGTTAACAACCATAAGTGGGCAGCTGTGTGCGAGTACAGTAATGCTATTAGGACTGTTGGAAGAGGAGAAGTGTGTTAGAGAGCAGGACAGGCCCAGAGTCAGTGATTAATGACTAGAATCCACTGTGGGAGATAGTGAGGGAACACTGTGATTATCCTGCCTGTAGGGCCCTGGGTTTACACGCAATCTCTGACCTGGAACCGGTATGAATCTCCTGACCTTCACCTCTCACACACACACACGCACGTACGCACGCACACACACACACAAACTCGTACGAACACGCACACGCGCGCAGACACACACACACATACGCACGGGCGTGGATAAGACTAAATCTGCCCGAGAGGTAGGCGGACTCCCCGGCCGGAGTTAATGGTGTTTTTTTCCAGGTGAGTAAGCTGGCGTTTCCGGCTGAGGAGAGATGGGGAATTAAGATGTTATGCTAAATGAAGAGCTGCTCTGCTAACTGCCTCCTCCACTGGCCATACACAAAGAGATCTGTTTAAACACACACTCACCAACGCACACAGATCGATACAGACAGATAGATAGAGAGAGAGAGAGAGAGAGAGAGAGAGATAGAGAGACAGAGAGAGAGAGAGAGAGAGAGAGAGAGAGAGAGAGAGAGAGAGAGAGAGAGAGAGAGAGAGAGAGAGAGTGAGAGAGAGAGAGAGAGAGAGAGAGAGAGAGAGAGAGAGAGAGAGAGAGAGAGAGAGAGAGAGAGAGAGAGAGAGAGAGAGAGAGAGAGAGAGAGAGAGAAAGAGAGAGAGAGAGAGAGAGAGAGAGAGAGAGAGAGAGAGGGAGAGGGAGAGGGAGAGAGAGATAGACGATTTGGAAGAAAGGATGTAAAAAGAATAGGAACATAGGAGAAATTTCAATGAAAACAAGAAACCAGACAAACAAATCCAGACAAACGAGCAGCAAAAAACTAACAACCCAAACGAAAACAAACAATACACAGACCAAAAAATGTGAACAACAAGCAAATTAAGACCAAAAAAACAAACATCCAAAACAAATAAATATAGAGCATGATAATATAACTAAATAGCCTAAATAAAGACAAGGAAGTAACAAGCAAACCAACAGTCTGACTACCCAATTACCAAAACAAAGAACAGAGAGAGAGAGAGAGAGAGAGAGAGAGAGAGAGAGAGAGAGAGAGAGAGAGAGAGAGAGAGAGAGAGAGAGAGAGAGAGAGAGAGAGAGAGAGAGAGAGAGAGAGAAGAGAGAGAGAGAGAGAGAGAGAGAGAGAGAGAGAGAGAGAGAGAGAGAGAGAGAGAGAGAGAGAGAGAGAGTGAGATTGAAAGTTTTGAAATGTAAACCGAACATAAATGAATTTGCCCCATAAAAGTGAACATCCAGTACCCCCAACTTCACTCCAAATGCTGTTTGTTTACAATATAGAGTTTTAAAAAGGTACAGACGCAGTTTGTAATTGACTTCTCTGTCAACAATGATGACAATATTGTTGAAATCCATGTTTAGAGAGAAAAAAGAAAGGAAGAAAAAGAACAACAGAAAATCAATTTGTGCAGTGATTCAGAGCTGAGCGGTGCGTGGCGTATAGAACATGTCAGCCGCTGAAATGAAGCCGTTTGACTGCACTGGCCCGCGACGCTGAAATCGGGCCTGTTTTTTCCCGCTGGCTGAGCAGCTCTCTCAGGCTCGCCGCAGACAGTCAATAGCCTGAAAATGAACAGGGTTGTTTTCAAGCGTCCGCCCTGCAGGCTTCAGCGCTCGCGCATCAGAACAATAAGGCGAACGTGTCGGAATCATTATCAGTGCTAAAGATATGATTAAAACAGCTTCTTCTCGGCCCGAATGAACAAAAGGAGGGCCTCTCTTCTGCTCTGGATTTAACAAGCGCTCGGGGAGACAATCTTTCAGCCTTTGACGGAGACGGACTCAAAACCGACATCCCCGAAGAACAGGAAGACAAGACAAAGGGAATAAAAAAGCGGAAACAAGTGGTGGACTGGCACCACGGGGAGAGGTGCTTGTTTAGAGCGGTAATAAAGTACTCAAGCAACGTCTCCACCTCATTTCCACAATCCAAGACTGAAGAAGAGCGGTACGAGAGAGGATAAAAGAGAGGGAAAATAAAAGCCTCCTGCAGAGATTGTCGAGCACGTGCGCGTTCCTCGGCCTGTGAACGAGACGGGACGTTCTCCTCTAGAGGAAACGCCATCATATCACCAATGTCTGTGGCCATGATTGAATCCCCGGACGAACCCCCAAAGTAAAGCAAAGCTACATAAAGCGGAGTATTCGTCTCAGGATCATCCGGTCCGTTTGTATGAACAATCTTCATTCTTCTTTCTGCTGCTTTAAAACTTGATACACAAAAAGACAACAACCGCCAAATAAATCAACAATTCCAAAAACAAACAAATCTACAAAAATGTTTGAGAAAAAAACATACAGACTTCAAATTTTAAATATCAGACAAGCATAAAGAAATAGAGGCGTTAGACTAAATAAACTAACAACACTGTAACGCTATTATTTTACTGTAATATATAAAACTTTCTTTTATCTAAACTGTATTAAAATATTATTTAACTTAATTTTACATATTGTATTATTATTTATAGAATATAACAAATATTTTTAAATAAAAAAGTTTTTAAAATAATATTTGATGGATTTTTCAGATATGCTGTGAAAAAAATTTAAAAAAATTACAACACTACAAATTATCAGCGACTGTTTTTAAATATGGTATAAAATATAGGTTATAACAATTTCTACAACCCAAAACAGGAAAAATATTTTTGTAACTGTCAAAATTTTGTCCAACTAGTAGGAAATGGTATTGTTGCCTTTTTTTCCAATGTATGAAATGCAACAGAGAACAAACAAACAAACCTAAACATAGGCAACCTGAAAAATGTAAAGCGCGATACATATCTTCCTCGACTCCAGAATAAAAACAGACACTTTATCCTTACACATTGTCAAGCATACAGAAAGAAAGTCATCGACTAATTCCCTCGTTTCACAAGTGTCGCACATTCAAACCTCTGAAGTAAACCAAAGCCACTTAAACCTGTTCATCCCTTTCAAAATCATCTTCCCTGCTTGCTTTTCCCAAAACATTTCACATTCCCAAATTCCCACATCTTTTCTCGCGCCATTCGAAAAAAGGCCTCCAATTTCCCATCCCCCCCTCCTCTTTATTAAAAACAAACAGTCCGGAGGAGTCGGACGCCTCTGCCCGGCCGCGAGAACCCCACATTCTGACACATGGTGTGGAAATGTGTTCATGTTTCATTGTAAATTTATGAAGTCTCGGGAAACGCGTGGCGTCCCCCGGGCAAAGGCTCTGGTAAATGAAAGTAGCAGGCAGTCCAGATTAATATCATTTTACTCTGCTCCGATTGGATGAGCACTTTAAAGCAAAGAAGGGGGAGCGGCTGGATTCATCTGTCTTTTGATTCTCAGGGACCTGTATGGGGAAAGGCCGCCGTGTTGTAGACTGAGCTTAAATATATTCCAAACACTGTTTCATTAATTTATGTGGAGAAGAGCCTGGCATCATATTTTACGAGGGCTTGAAACTCCCGCGGGACGAGTGCGACTTATGACGAAAAACACAAAGTCAAGCTGTTCGGGTTTGTATGCTCTCACTGATAACAACCAACGGAGCGTCGCTCCATGTGGGACCTGTGCCGTCACGTGCCACTTGTAGGCCAAGCCCATCTAACAAAAACAATGCTGTATGCCGTAAAAATCTGTCAGGTGTAAACCTATAAAAATTTTCTACAGAACAAAAGATATTTTGAAAATCGTTGGCAACAAAACGCCACTCCACTTTTTTACTTCCATGCATGGATACAAAACCATAAGGACATAGTTCAAAATATCTTCTTTTTATTTCTTCAAGCGCCCGGGACAGAGTTGGCATGAGGTTGAATCAAGAATGGCTAAATATCTATAAGGAGACCTATTCTTGTTCCCATTGCCTATCTTGCCATTCTTATTTCAGATCAGAACCTGTCTCTTCCATCTCGACGTGCCCGGTGAATTATGACCGTTTCAACTGGCGCAAGAAGGCAGAACTTTCAGCATACTCTTAAGCCAACGTGACATGTAAAAGTGAAAATTGCACACTGCATAAGGCATGAGAGATGCAAATACCGGCGTTATTGACTTAGGCCTGCAAATAAACCCGACGCAGTGCACGGTTCCACCTGGTGGAATATAAAATGAGCGAAAACGGATGCAGGAGCGAGTTTTAGTGGTCTGGCTACACCAGTGCTAATGTAGTTGGGGATCGTAGACTCTTCCAGTGTGTGCGGCTGTTAATTAAATCTATTCTAGGTCGCAAGATAAATGGCTCTGACACAAACGTGTTGGCCCCACACCAGCAGCAAAAAATATATATATAATAATAATAGCGCTTTCCGCCATTCTGCTACCAGCTTTGATGGATTTAAATGAAAAGAGTCATTAATAAAGTTGAGCGGTTTGAGGGTAAAAGCACACTATTAATAACAGTTCTTCATGACTGCGAGGAATATTGTACATAATAAAACAAGCCCTAACTGAGCGGATGAGGGTTTGAGAAATAGAAGGCAGCTTCGTCGGAGCCCATGTTAGCATGATAAACAGCAGAGGTTTGAGCTTTTATCAAGTGTGAAACATCTCGGATGAGAGATTCAAAGCGGCTGGAAACAATACGGTTATCCTAAATGGGTGTGGAAGTGATTTTGGTGGAATTTATTGAATTTGTCCTCAGTGGGACACTTTTTATTTGACGATGTGTTCTTCAAAAACAGCAATATGTGACATCCATATATAAAAGATGTCTACCTGACAAACCATAATGTTTATATGCCACATTTTCTTCTCTTATAATTTAACTACTATAAGATTGATCTATATTGAGTGGTATTTCTCCAATTTAATCCAAACCATTAAGCCTTTTTATTCGGAAAACCAATAGGGACCAATTATTTTCATTAACCAACATTCTTCAAAATAGTGTCTTGTGACTTCTAAAGAACAATGAAAGTCATGCAGGTTTAAAATGACATAAGGATGAATAAATGTGGACACATTTTTTGGTGAGATTTTTGTTATAACGTGACAGTTCACCTAAAAATGAAAATTATGTCATCAGTTACCCACCCACTCAAACAAAACACAAAAAAAGATTTTTTGAAGAATGTTGGTAACCAAACAGTTACAAAAGAATAAAAATCATGAAGGTTCAAATAACACAAATTGAATAAATGTATGTACGTTTCCTTTTCTGCAGTACACAAAAGAAGATATTTTGAATAAGGATTAGTCAACAAGGAAGTAAGTTGTGCCAGTTATCAACATTCTTCAAAATATCTTGTAACATTCTGCAATTAAGAAATCACAGGTTTCAATGACATAGGGGGTTCTGTTCAAAACAGGTTGGTCACCAAAGAAGTAAATGGGTGCCAGTTATCAACATTCTTCAAAATATATTTCTTTAATGTTCTGCAAGAAGGAAAGTCAAACATAATTGACATAAGACGTTGATTAAATAGTGACTATAATTTTAATAAAAAACATGGATGTCATTATTTATTGATTGAGAAACTGAAAATAGTGTTATGGTTGTGTTTTAATCAAGTTGTTGAATCGTGTATTTAATAACATCCACGCTTGTGGTTGTGTGTCCCAGAGCCCAATAGGCAAATGAGAGAACGGGGGAAAAATTGCAAAGCAGACCGGAGGAAGCCTGAACAATTTTAATAGAAAAACAGTATATCAATTTAAACTGCTACGGTGTCACCCCATCACCCCGCCTAAACCGGCCGGCTCGCCACCCGACCAATCGGAGCGCTCCGCCAATTCATTTAAATAAGAGAGGACTTGGCCGCGGGGAGCGTAAATGATGAGGTGACGTGTTACACTGATTTATGTCTGTAGGCAATAAAAGGAGCATTTCTGTTCCTGCCTGTTTAATATGCGAATATGCAGGGCATCTCGGCCCTGACAGCCCGTCATTAATAAAACCCTTGTAAGTGGGCGCAGATAGCAATATTTCATCTTTATGAAAATACATGATGATAGTTTTACACTGTATAATTTTTAAACCAGTGCCAATGTGCCCTCCTAGGAGCTGAAGCGGTGGAATATCAGAGCTATAAGTTACACACGGGTGCCGGCCCCTCACATCTCACCCTGCAGACCTACGGTACCAGCCCATCGCTGGAGCTCATCTCACCTGCAGATGGACAAACCTACCCATCACTAGAGTATTAGTTCTAACATGTTCTTATGGACAAAAGTTTTCAATGAGAGATGGGATTGACATGAATACACCTCCCAACAGCTCTGGGGTCAGCTGATGTTAGTCCCTCACCCTAGTTACTGTGTGACAGCTGATCTTGCGTCTGCGGGCGAGCTGATGGCGAGCGTGTGTGAGAGAGCTCCCCCTTAAGGATTATTAAATTAAACACCATGTTTGATGACACTCCTCTCTCTTGAGTGTGTTGTTTCAGAGCGAGGGACAACTTCAAAATCCAAAACCGCTTGTGGGATACTAAACATGTTACACCTTTCCTTTGTGAGAATTTGACTCTCACACATGCAGCTGATGGTGGACCCAAAATGACAAAAATGGTACATCAAAGCAAGTGGAATATTAGAATAACAGAAATAATTGGGCATGAGAAAGACAAGAAGAAATCATTTGCATAAAAATGTTAATTAGTCTCTTCATAGGCAGCGCCTCATCTCGGAAACAAGCTTTTAATGGTGTGAAGTTCATTCCTTTACACACAGTGTCTACTGTAAGCAGGTCATTGGTTGGACTGTGCTAAATATTACTGCGGGGATACTCTAGCACACTGGAAAGAAGTCAATTTTTTATTACAATAAAAGGGTTATGTTATGTCAAGCTATTTTATATACATGTGGGTCATTCTGTAATTGTGGCCTTGTGAGAATTCTTTTTGTTTCCACAAGCATGACCCTACATAAAACACTTATACATCAGAACTTTGATTAAACACCTTCAGTGTCTTCTTGGTTTGGCAGTTTTAAACTTTACCTTAGCTGGAACTTTTTAAGACATTTCAGGCCTATACTCAACACGAAAGCCAAGAATGGCAAAGTACAAGGTAAGTTTAGAGACATATTTTCATGTATACCGTTTAACTTTCTTGGTTAATTTCTTAAGAAAATTTAAATGTTCGACAATATCCGTGTACCATTGTTATAACACTGCTATAGCAGTTTTCGGAAAGGGATACATATGTATTCCCACACTTGTATGACATCATGATACAGTATGCAAATGATGTGAAATTGTGACACATTTTTCATTTTAGAGCGACGTTTACAGTGATTTTGCGGATAATCAAATGAAGAAATATCAAAATGAAAACTATTTTTTAAAACAACCATGATTTTTTTCACTAAAAGCTAAACGATTAAATATATTTATATTTTATGTTATTTATACGTTTACATACATTACAGAAAATATGTCAAAAGTCACTTTTTTAACCAAACACATGTCATGGTATCATGGTGTGGTAAAGAAAAGGTCCTTTATCATTTTAAAATAAGTAGTGATGATATTGCCATGAATATGTATTTAAAATACATGCCATAAACATGAGATGTACCCACATTTGAGAGAATGACACATGTATAGTATCTGAAACATATGCAGCGGAAAGACTAAAAGAAAAAAACAATTTAAAACTAGGCGGTTGAAAATCAACAAAAAAGAAACAAGGCCAACATCAAATATAAAAAAATGGGACATTTTAATCTTCAGGTCTGTGAACATCTCTGAGAGTCAACCTGTGGGGTAAGAGATCTTAACTTATATCCATACACCGACAAAACTTACATCCAACTAACTTAAAAGATCACAATCCATCTCACCAGAAACCCCCATATTCATCCTCGGCCCTCTGTAAATAACTAACACCTCTCGACATCGACACGATGTGTTTAGCGGAAAGAAAACAGGATTTAAAGTGGATAAAGGAAACAATCCCACCGCCAAACACAAACCAACTCCACACTGAGGTTTCAGGAAAATAAATACAGCCTATTATAGGATTATTAATGATTTGGCTTGAGGGGGGGAATTGCCATTTCAGCTGATGCATACATGTTTCATTAATAGAGAGCAAGAGTAATGAGACTTCCAGAAACAGACATCTAACACTTCTAGAAACAAGACCGCACACAACATCTAGATCAAGTGATAAAACACACAATAAAGACTGATTCAGGGCAGGAGATAACTGAAGACAATCAACATCACACGAAGCAAAGTCCAGAAATGACCTAAAGACCCCAGAGTGAAACTGAAAATATTCAGAGGAAAGTGGATAAGACTTGAACGCATCCATCTGGATTTCGCCGGATTGTGACCGGCCTATGATATTACTGGTTAATATTACCTTTCCCCACCCAGGCATCTTGGTCACATCAGCAAAAAAGGAGCATTTAGGAGCAAAGAAAGTTATTGCGTTTTGATCATATAGCTTTAGAAAATGTAGAATATAGCACACCAGTTGTATGAACTATTCGGTGCCGTTTGTCATCTTTGGACTTCAGCCAGTCCCCATTCACTTCAATAGGATGGAACAAAGAACCGTGTGCAGTTTCCTTCAGTTTTGAAGATCGCAAGTGTGAAATCAACGCTGAAAATCCCTTTTAATGAAATTGAAAATGGTTTAGTTAGCCTGACATACCAAATGTCATTCAATAGGACAATAAAACAATCCCTTTAAGATGCCTTTCCATGAATGTTTGGAAATGAATGTTCTATCAAATTTCCCGCAGCTTCCACACCATTTTCCCCGCAACACGTCGGGCCCAGATAGATGATCTGCGCTGTGTATTTGGAAGTACATTAGACTGATAATACACTTGTAGCCAATCACAGGGTGTAATATATGAGCAGTAGCATTTTCATTGGCAGCTCTTTGTGGAGCATAATGAAGAGAGTGTACGCTGATGAATGCACTGGTCCCGGGCTAAACGTCACTTCTTTCATTAAGGGGACCTGCACCTCGGCCCGCTGTATTGAACCGTGGCTCCTGCCATTAGACTGATGCGTCCCGCGGACAACCACAGGTGGGATATAAAACAAACACGCCGTGGGCTGTTTCACCGCTAAAGGACAACAACAGAGAAATTGTGAATTAAATGAAAAGTAAATAAATGCATAGAAAGGAATTGTACAACGTGCGTGGTTGCTAGGGTGATGTCATATGGTTTAAGCACCACTTTTCTGCACAAACTTTGAAATTGCACAATTTTTAAACGAGTTTGAGGATCCCACGAATTGTTTCAGTTTTAATGTAAAACAATTTGCAACATTTTTTTGGGGGAGTTTTTTTGTAAGCTTTGAAATTCAATATTGTTAACTTTTGGATTGTAGGATTTTTTTTTTATTCACCAATTCTTTATATTACTTAAATATATTTCACATAAATATTTATTTGTTTTCATTACATAATTTAAAAGATCTCTAAATTACAAAGAAACTACCTGATGCATTTATTTTTTATTATTTTCAACTACAAAATCTGTTAATGTTTAATGTTCTCACGTTTAACCTGCCCTGTGGTCAACTTTTTGTCTTTAAGACAAACCATGTGTAAAGTTTCAGTTTCTCTATATGAAAGCTGGCAAAGATATTTTAAAAACCGGTCAATGACATCATAACTCGGTAACCAAACCCGTCACCTCATTTGACCCTGAGGATCAGCAGTTTGAGCCATAATAAATTCAGTCTGAAACGATCGCCGCACAGTTGTGTCAGCTCTCAGTTCCACTTTCAGTTTTATCTGGACCTGCTCTGTATAATTGAGTAGAGGTGGGGCTAAATGAATATTCATGATTCTATGTATACTTAATGATGCTGAAGTGTAGACTTACGGTCATGTTGCTTAAAAACCGGTAATATTTTAACAGAAAAACGATAAATGTCATTTTGTTGGCCAAAGATGAGTTTTAAAGGATGAAATGATCAACCACTGGGGCACAGTTGCATAAATAAAGAAATATATCACAGCATTTGATATAATGTTGTCTAATGCTGAAAAGAAAACTGAAAAACAGGTCAAAGTAATGTTCAAGGAATTAATATTCTTGACCATTTCATTTCACCCAACAGGAAGTATTCAGATCGTGTCATAATAATCAAATTATACTGTGTACACCACCTGAGTATGGAATCTATCGGACAGGCCGTATAACTGCGTGTGTGGTTGTGTGTGTGTGTGTGTGTGTGTGAGAGAGAGCCCAGAGCCGATGGGTATTAAGCAGATGAAGTCATACAGGAAATCAATGTAGTATTGAGAGCAGAAAAATGCAGTGCCTGAGGACAGGCATATGCAGCATTATAAATGAATGCCAGTGTACAGACACTTTATAATGAGGGGTCAGGCAAAGACAGGCCAAATACTACTGTGATTTTATTTTCACAGCACAGGGATGGGAACTGGGATCAGGAGATGGGAGGGGTGGATAGTTGTTTTATACATACAGTATTGTGTATGTTGGAGGAATGCAATTTGCATAATTATGGCCAGCTTATGGTTTTATTTATGATGTAGACTCAGGCTTTTATGTTGACTGTCTACAGACTGATATAAAACAAACCATTGCAGGTCAATTTGGGGCTTCTTGTTCACAAAGCAAATTTTTTAAGACGAAAGAAAACATCAAGTTTGGTAGACCAGATGTCAATATTTATAAATTTTTCTGCGATCATTTACTCATCTTTTAGTTGTTCTAAATCTGTCCAAATGTATTTGTTATGATAAACACAGAAAAAGATATTCTAAAAAAATGATTTTATTATTTTACACTACAAAATCTATTTAATGTTTAATGTTCTCACGTTTAACTCGCCTTATGGTCACCTTTATGTGAAGAAGGCATATGACCAAACACATCTCTGACCCCATTACAACTATAGTAGGAAAACAGTATACAATTTAAGGTTCTGTTCAACACTATTAATTAACACTAATATTTTGAAGAATGCACAACAACAAAAGTTCAGGGCTTCTATTAGCTAAAAATTCCATTTTTATAACTATGGTGATCAATGAGAACTGTTCAGTTTCACACATTTATTTTCAAGAATCTTTTCAAGATTATATCTCTATTTTGGTTAAAAAATATATTTACAGGTTTGGAACACCTAGTAAGAGAGTAGTATCTGTAAATGTTTCTAAACATTAGGCAACAGTTCTCACAATGGGCAGAACTTTATAAGTATCTTTAAATCACCCCAGCACAGATCCATTCACTGTAATGCCGCACATACCATGTGAATGATAGTGCCTTTGAGTGTCTTCTGAGAGATTTTAAGCCTGCCCTGATGCTGTTTAGCATCTCTCGCTCTGTTAATTGTTCACACTTGGCTGTGTTATTACGCTCTATTTTAGGAGTGATAAAGCAAGAAGGAAGTCTTTAATTATTCATTGTTCTCTCGCACAGTGGCTGAACTACCAGAAATAGACAGAATCGCACCTCGGCAAAGCCAGCACCAGCGTGACACAAATGGCACTAACGCCCCGCGCAGGATGCTCTGAAGGGCACCTGATCCAGATCTTCGCGTGTTACTCGGGCCACTTCCAGAGCATCCCACCAGTGTCATTGAGATTTCCCATCACAAACCAGGAAACCGTCGTAGTCAAAAACAAGGATCACAACTACCCGAGAGTGCCATCAACGTCGCAATGCGTCCCGCGACACGCTGAAACGTACAGGTTTTACATAATCCAGAATCCCGCGGCTCATTTAAAAACCCCAAAGTGGGATCAGGAGAAGTGAATAACGGCGGCAAATTTACTTCCACGAAAGCGAGATGCTCAGCCACTTAGCCTTCGAGTCAAGCGGATACCTCGCTGCCGTTTTGCACACGCAAGCACTTTACTTTTCTGCCTTTTGTTCAAGGGTAATGACACGACGCAAACGCAGAGGAAAAACAAGCGCAGGTTTTTAAAGAAAAGAGAAAGGAAACACCCGGCTCCCTCTGAAGTTAATTGCGTCTCATTGGCCTCGCGTGAAACGTATGACGTTGAGAAGTCAAGGAGGCAGAAAGCTTACGTTTTGGTCTGGCTTGTCCTTTGTTCGGTTAATGGCTAAATATTTAATGTTCAGGGGCTCTAAAGATTAAAGGTAACATGTTGTCAGTATCATTGCTGGAACTTCAAAGAGTCTAAATTATGCATTTCCTGTAGCGCTTGAAAAAGAAATCAAAGGAGGTAATGAAGATTAAAGTTCGGAGGGCCACGTGAGCGGGCGCGCGAAAGAAACAGAGAGCGAAGTGTCTTGGTGTGGAAAGGTTAATCTATTTTGAGGGTGCTTTATCTTATTAGAGCGTCATTGTTTTAATTCAATCTGTTCCGCCATTCGTATATGGACCAGGAGTTATGGAGACGAGGTTTACAAAGCAGGAAGTCAGAGGGCCATGAAATCACGGGAGCAATTAAAAGAACAACATGACTTTCACGAGCGATCCCGCGACGGACTGCCTGTGAATGTCAAGCTCCCAACAGTAGTTTTAATTAAAGCTGAATTGGGTAAGGGTTTAATTGTACCTTAGTGTCAGGACCACTAAACTCAGAGCGAGTGGGAAGGATCGATGGCTAACCACGTCTTTGAAGGCCTCAAAGGATCGGTGAATCACCGCTTTAACCATGCACATTTAACATCCACTTGCTAGGATTTTGCTCCAGTTTTGCAGATGAAATCGATCTGAAGGTCACGAGTTGATGGGTGACAGAAAATGATCCGGTAAATATTCTATTTGTTTGTTCATTTCCAGAAGATCAAATCCGTCAGTGGCCAGTCAACAACTCAAATTCCAAAAGCAACATTCCTCAATCGCATTACAACCAGAAGTGTCTCACTGATTTACATTCAGAATTGTGTTTTGTCGCAAGCCACGATCACCATGACTACCCCTTATTGGTGTCTATCTGTGATCCATAAAAAAGTCACCACCATTAGCTCGGTGTCAAGTGGCCCTAATAGTCCGATTTCATTAGAGTCAATGGTAGTGAGCGGAGCCATTTGGAAAAGTCAGACAGTCACCAAGGCTCCATGCAGGCTGGAATTGCGTCGCAAATGGTTCCAGTCGCAGGACATAATAGTCGGTATGGCCGATTTGACCTAACGTGAAATTCATGCCTACGCTCGACAACCTACAGTATACCAGAAATCTGTGAACTATACCGTCTCGTTCTGATGATGTCATTCTATAAGAACCCCCAGCGGAATACAGTCCTGTAGGTTTATGAGGTCATCTTCAGGTAAGAGTCTAAGGCAGCGATGCAAAAATGTGTTCAGTGTTTTAAAGCAAAGATGTTCATTTTATTTCAGAAAAGAACTACTGATTGAAATCATTCAAAAAGCCAGACAAAAGTAAAAATCAGGATTAATCGTGAATCATGAAATTAAATTGTAGAAATGCATCATGTCTTGCTTTTTACAGTAAGCTGATAATATTGACAAAACCGTTTATTTGTTGTTTATCTTATAGATAATAACGTGTTGGAATGTCAATGAGGCACATTCGAGCTTCGGGACGGCCGGCGTCAGAGCTTTGTGTTGGGCTTTCGACAGCATTTACAGACCGAAGCCCCCAACGTGCAAAACATGTTTGCATCCAAACATACATGCGGGTTTTGTTCTGTTTTCTACTTCCTGCTGTCTTCTGATGGACAGATATTCTAAAGGCCGCATGAAGAGAAAGACATGCGTCCATTCTGTAAGAGAGCGAAAGAGAATAAAGATGTTTAAGTGTGCTGTGGATGGCTTTAAAAGGGCCAATATGTCCCATCATAGAGGCTTCCCCCTCCACCACCTGCCTTTAAATCTAACTCACTACAGATTATTTCTATGCAAATGCTCACAGGCGCTGAATTAAATCCAAAACACAGTTTGTAAAAATCGATTCCACCGCAACCTACACAAGTCCGCAGCCAGGCGACATGCCATGGCCATAAATATTCATCTTTTATTTACTGTGCACTGAATGAAGCAATGGATTTGGCAAAACAGGGATAAGGAGGAAGTGTGTGCGCGTGTATGCGTGTGTGAGGGAGAAAGAGAGATGTGGAGGTCATGAGATTATTGGAGACCCTTCAAGTCTCGTCAAGAGTACAAGAACACAAAAAACAGATCTATCTATACATGTTGTGTGGAAATACTGAAGATGATGTTATTTCATTTTCATTTTCAACCCGAAATGAGAATTCCGACATTTACTAAATCTTTGCTCATCTTAAACCAGTACGATTTTTCCCAAACAGAAAAAGTGTGTCTTTATTTCTTTAAAAGAAACAGGGTTGGATTGTTTTTCATCCACAGAAGTCAAGTGAATGAGGACATTCACATTCCTCTAAATATTTGTATTTTTATTGTGCAGAAGACAGTCATAGAGGTTTGAAACACCAAGAAGGTGACAGTTTTATTTTGCCGTGAACCATCCCTTTAATTAGGTAATCGATATATTTAATAAATATAACCTATAGTAATGATCACTGATTTAATTGATTAATATTTTTAAGTACAAATTCATTTAACTACAGTAATGAACTGTTGAAATCGAAACTCATTTTTTTCTGTATATTATATCTTACACTTTGAAAATTTAAAGTGATCTTGACAGTGAGAACTGAATTTGATGTCCTGTTTACACATTTTAGTTTGTATGACATCTCAAATGCATTTACGAGCCGTTTAATCTTGCCACATTACATTCTGACTAGTGATGAGGTTCTTTACTTACGAACTCGAGAAATGCAAAAAAATATGTTGTCAAGACTTATTGATCACATCACTTAATTTGATTTAATTTGGTTTAACATGATTTCATTTCATTTCACTTTTTAAATGGACTCGCCCGGTTCTGCTCCTTATGATCTTGTTTATTTTCCTTCTCATGCCTGTGTTGTTTAACACTCGCTACATACATAAACTGTACATAAAAAACATCCTTATCACCCAATGAATCATTTGTACCCCGCAGTTCTCTGGTGAGGCAGACATGCTCGCTTCTCGGTGACTGCTATAAAGACTGAGCATGTTAGACATTAAATGTATTTAAATATTCAGTGTGATTAGACAGATGATTAAATTATTTGAGAGATGAGCTAGCGTGTGCAGCAGAAATGTGAACAGTCCGCGGCTGGTTAAAAATGCATCAAACATGATCTTAAATTAAGGAAACTGTCAAAGCCCACGCTTTTTTATGGAAAGCAGAAGCATTCCCAGAAACGTGTGTGTGTGTGCGAGAGATTAAGGCTTAAAGATGAAGGAATGTTTGTTCTCCAGTACTAATAAAGCAAACACACGTGAACAAAACGGGTTGCCACTCGAGTGGAAACAAACAAGCAAACAAACAAAGCTGTATTCATTTGGTACTGTAGCTGTGAAAATATAAAATAAAAGTACTAAAATAATATAACAGGTTGCGTTTTTTTGTGCAGGTGCGTGTTAAGAAACTGAAAAGTGCAGATGTTGCGAATTAAGCAGTCGCTCAAAGGAAACACCTGCGCAAGCATCCGCACGCTCAAATGTTGCATCATTTGTGTCCGCAACAAAGGTGGTTAAAGCGCTTCTTTAAATGCTAAAGCGTACACATGCGCTTACAATGACGACGCCACGCTCGAGTTGGCAAGCAGGTCAGGCGCTCAGGTAGAAAGATGAACGGGGCACGGCGGTCTGGAAAGTCGACAAATTGAAGAGCGCAAGGTGTGCGTGGGATAGAGAGGTGCAGCGTAAGACGGCAAATATATGTCAAAACATCTTGCGGCTGGAGGACTGGGGCTCCCAGATACCGGCCTTCACGCTTCGTCAAAAGATCCGTAAACAAGTAAATCGTAATAAACAGGCTGACTTAATATTAACTCAATCAATTTCCGCATGAAAAATGACAATCTGGGCAATTTCAAATACGGCAGATCATTCCATTTTGGAATTTATGTTAGCAAACATAACCTAGAGGACTAAACATTTCATATAGTCATTTTTAAAGTTAATACAGTAGAACTAACTTTCTTTTACAACCTAGGGAAAGTAGAGTAAAGAATACAGGTTTTTATTAGAAATGAACTTTACGCTTTATAAGTCACACTCCATATATCTCCCTTTTAAAATGATAACCAAAACTAGAAAAATGCTGTTTTATTAGGAATTTAATATGTATAAATGGATTGTGTCTTGACAGATGTGTTGATTATGTTTTACATGATTATATTTATTAATATAGTCTAGTCTAGATCTTATGTATTTAAGCTCTTTTTTGTTTAGGTTCCTGCTATACAAACTGATAAGAAAACCTGACACTTCCTCGCCGTCAATCTTCCCTTTAAGTTCCGCAAATGCGATACTGAAACCAACCCGGTGAAACAAAGCACGGAGAGAACAATTCAGGAATCTGCGTTCATAATCGTGATCCGGAGGATGGAAAAGACTCCTATAGGCAGAGGAAACATACGGCATGTGGCGGCCAGCACAATAGAGTATGTTTGTCATTTGCATATGCATTGTATGAACATCGAGAGGAAATAGAAATAAAGCACAAGGTGCTCGAAAAAGGATTTGCTGGTGGAGGGAAGCATTCTGGGTAAACTGTGAACACGGTGTGTGGAACAGAAACTAAATAGGATTGAGCATCAATTGTTTTGCTTGACACAAGCATCCATAGTTAAACTTTGAATACAAATATTTTCCTGCTTTGAGAGTCCTTAAAATCCATTTATGTAGGATTAAGCAAGCATGATTTTGTTCATTTATCATCCATTCCCAACGTGAACGCGTGTGGTCTTGGGTTCAAAGGTAATGACAGGTTTGACAGCTATACCTGTCAGTCTAAAGCGAGGCCAGATAACCTTCTGTCCTAACAGTGCACTTTCAATGGCCTTCTATTTCCCCCCACTACACACACTCTCTCTCTTTTGTGGATGGAAAAAAATCCTATCTTCCATTTATTCCTGTACAGCGCTTTGCCTGCACCTCAAACGCATGAATAGCAATTAAATTGATTCTTTTTACCCTTTCCCCGTTTTTTTTCCCGAGCCGAGTCTCAGCCCGGGATGATTTGGAGCCCAATCTACCTTCGGTTTGTGTACGTCCTATCTCTGAGACGAGCCCTCAAAGAGCGGCTAAAAGGATCTTTATCAGACAGTGAATTAACACTTAGGCTTCCATTCGGAAGGTGTTTCCAGCCAATCTGGAAAAAAAGCTGGGAAAAAGGCCCAGCATAAGGGGACACCTTGAGAGAGGACCTTGCAGCTCAGCGCAGGAGAACCCTTGTGCTGATCCAGCACTCTTCAGAGAGAGACGGAGAGAGAGAGCGAGATAACAATCACACATTGGCACGGGACTGAACAATTACCTGCTAAGTAAAGGTCATTTGCGTCAGTGTAGTAGCAATATAGGAGAAAAGACACTGGTGGTATTTACTGACATGCCACTTGATATCAGCACCTCAAGACTATGAGGTACGTACACACACTTGTATATGTACATGCGCAATTTGAAGCAATGATTCCATATATGATATTAAGAAAACTTAAAAGGACATAAATAAGCATGTATAAATCTAGGATGCAAGCCTGATAGGTTTACAAATGGAATAGGATAATAAAGACCCGTTCCAACCAAGAGCGACATCTAAAAAAGAAATACAGATTGGAACTCATTTAAAAGTCCAAATGCACAAAACAACGCTATCGTCCAGTGTTAATGCTAACATTATTATTATGTTTTGTGTTAACGGCCTTGAATTCGACATTAGAAGCCAAACTATGAATAGCATTTGTGTTTGTATAATGCATGTCGGTGTATTCTGCATTTTCCCATCACGACAGATTCAACTAGTAGTTTAATACAATAAATAAATGATAGTATTTAACAAATTGATTAGTGTGTGTAATTAATTTATAAATAAGATGTTAATAGGAACATTCAATTTAATTAATTTAGTTTAGATAAACAAACGGCACGGTCTCTGTAAACACCTATACATTTATTTATTTAAAAAATATATATAAATACTTAAACATTTGTATACATTAATCTATATTAATGTATAAACATAAACATGCAAACCTTTGCTAAATATGCACATATATGTGTGTAATGTGTTGAATACACAGCAGCACACATAACTAATATAGAAACAAAAATACAAAACTTTTATTATGATGATTGGTGTTTAGTTGTTTAAAGGTATTATTTATACTATTTTCTATAGGCTCATGCACATTCCTGAATGTCATGTGACCATATTTGACTAGTCGAAGAAACAAAATTCTTATAATGAAAAAACGAGCATTCAAATTTTATTTCTAATCATTAAATGTACTACTATTGAAATATTCCTTTATACATTTAATACTTAATCGCACAAATACGACTTGAGCTCGGTTTTCACAAAACAGGTAACACACTTGGTCACCTGTCCACATAAAAGCCACTATAAAACGAAACAGTTACACTACAACAAAAGCACAAGCGTCACAAGACGAACAACTGTAAACACACGCATCTCCTCATCTCTAATTGCTTTGCACTATATCCATTCCCAAATCCCCGAATTAGGGAACAGCGTGAACGCCGCCTCACCCACGCACACACATCCACAATAACAAACAACGTTCCACCCCCGACAGCACGCTCCATTAATCTTCTTGTAGGTCCCATCCGCAGTGGCGTTAACCCGGGTGAGGGAGGGGCAACCGGGGCAGGAGCTAAGGCAAGACCCGGGTCTTATCCAGGCTTCCGGGAGTATTAGCCGTTGAGCTGAAGGAGAATGGAAAGGCCTGTGGGGGCCAAAGAAGATCAGAGCTCGGGGCTGGACACGAGCGGACAGACATGAGGGTCCAAATTAAGAGCCGGGAGAAAAGAGCTTGGTTTCGTGTACCTTCAATGACAAATCTGACAGGATGATGTAAGAGGGAGTAAACGCGAGCGGCTCACCTTTGAGTCTGCCCTGCACCCGGCGGACCACAGCGGAGGAGAGAAATAAACACAAACGATGTTTGATTTCGACCTTACATGCTGCTTCAACTGCTTTTTAAAGCTCTTCAGCGTGCAATATGAATAGTGGAATGGTACGCAAATTTTCTGCACGTATGTGATAACCAGTAGACCTCATTGGTCCCAAAATTGGAAGTAAACAACTACAGCTTACAAGTTGAGCTACAGGCCACAAAGAATGGAATCTTTGGATGAAGAGAAACCAATAATTGTTGGGTAGACGCAAAACGTCCCTTTCCAATGGCACGCAAGTCAAGGTTGTATCTCGCGTAGAAGATGTTGGTCAAGGTGTTCATGGGGGAATGACTTCCACTATTGCAGAAACATCCACCACAAGAACGAGAATCACGGCGGGATGCCTTCACGTAAAAAAACACCCATTGAACCAATTCAGGAACCTCAGTTGAGTCAGTCAAGAAGCAACCATTCTGTAACTAATGTCCTTGAAACTTACAATTCAATCTCTACCATGAAATAAGCATTGTGATCATTAAATATTTGCATAGTTATCTCTAAACCTCACTTAAATTTGTTCTAGATCATTAGACGACGGAAGTAGGTATAAAACCGGCGCTTTCTTGCAAGGTCCCTTCATTAAAGAAAAACTGACTGGGTAGTGAGGCAGCAAGCCTGGGTTTGAGCACAGTCTGAAACAGCATTCATTACAGTTAAAGAGTCGCTTAACAGTCCCGCAAGTCCCAGACTTCATCCCGACCTACCTTTCCGGCAGACAGACACATTGGAGACATTCATTAGCCTAAACTGTTCTTGCAGAACGTCAGTATGCAGAAAATTAAAAGGCAGGCCTTGGGGATCAGGTACACTTCTGCTTCTTCTTTGTGAAGGGCTGGCTGAGGAAACACACATGGGCTTGACCGCATGAACTGAAAGCGTCAGGCTTAGTGTCTTTCAATCCCAACCTCTATTTCACCTTCCCGGGTCTCCAGCAGGCGAACAAAACACCCGGGGACTGGGATGTGGAATGAGGACATGGGAATAATGAGGTCAAGCGTGCAGGTGGGGTGGAGAAACTTGAACATTTGTGACCCATTCATGTTAAATGGGAAAGAGGTTTTCTTGACTGCTAAAAATGAGGAAGTTTATTCTTGCTCACAGACACAGATTATTCGAAAATGCAGTATTGCCTTAACCTTCATGTTCGCCAACCAAAAGGTTGCTGGCTGGAATCCGCGACTCAATCTGTCGGTACTCTGCAACTCAAGTTAACATAACAGCACACAGGCCGATCCTAGAAGTTGATCCTAATTTTGTCTTTAGTGCCCTGTGTGTCATCTCTCTGGTTGTCTGAGATTCAGTCGGTGAACTATTTGGCTGACTGGATGGCCTCAGTGTCAGAGGCGGAGAGAGAGAGTGAATAAAAGGCAGAAGGATGAACGAACAAGAGCCCGTCCCTCAGGTAGCTCTGTCTTTCACGCTCGCTTCCCTCCTGCGATTCAGAACAACGAATGTCTGTGTTTTTCTCTCTTCTTCAAAGACACTGGCATCATTCATACTTCAGCTGTTTAGGAAAAGATCCGTGTCTCACTTTCCCAGCATTATTGCGATATTTAGTTAGATGAAATGAATGTAGTCTTCTAATTATAAAGCAGTCCTAAAAACATAAAAAGAAACAACATTGGGGATTTCACGTCCTGACAACGAGACATTCTAAATACTTTCTAACACAAAGAGATGTGACCCTGCCTGGGAAAACCCAGCTAAAGTCATTTTGTGTGATGAAATCATTCTACAAAGTGTAAGAAACATTCTGAGAATAAAACATTGATAAATTTAATTATGCGTGAGAACACTTCAAAAATTGAAATCATTGGAAAATGAATCGGTCAAATCAAACTGAAATCAGGTCTACATTTTCTGTCTTCAACCTGGTTTACATGTTTTATGTCAGATGAACCTTTTAAAATATTTTCTCTTAAAAATCTGTAACGCTGGAATTGGTCAATTAAAACCACTATTTGAACCAATAAAGAAACAACTGCGCCAATACCATAAAAAGAAATAAATGACTTGATATCCAATACAGTCCAAATATATCATCTACCCCAGAAGAAAAGTTGGGACATGACCAAAACTCCCTGCTCGGAGAGAAAATGACAGAGGGGTCGAGTCCATTTAGAGCGGTAATTGAAGCAGAACAAAACAGCTCGAGTTCAAATCATTTCTTGTCTTCCTCTTTCTATACGTCTCCATCTCTTCCTCTCTCGCACAAGCGCTGACATTGACTAGCAGGCTGCAGCCTCTTCCCAGCAGTAAATAATTGATGTTTGCGGGAGGCCGAGTCTATAGGTTGCCAGTGCTGCAGTGAACCCCACAGAGCAAATGTGCAGTTTGGAGAGAGTGTTATGAAGTGCAGGAAAGAGCAGTCGAGACACCGAGACATGCGGGAGCGCGGGTACTGATCAAACCCAGCGGCCTACTGCGGCCTGCGGAAGCTTCCCTGCTTTTCCCCACAACCGCTCCACCTTACGCTGAACTCCTGAATGACTTTTCTATTGTTTTGCTCTATCTGCTACACCCCTCCCCCGGTTTACTCTTACTGTGGTATTACACAAAATATGGTTTTTGAAGTAACAATAGTGATATGAGTTACTCTATATGAAAGGGATAGTTCACACAAAAATGTCAATAAGTACTCTGCACTCATATCTTTGCTCTGTTGGACACTGGAAATATTATATTGGAAATATTTTGAAGAATGTAAGCCAATGAGATTTTTGAGGTGCCAATTACTACCACAACAGGGAAAAAAAGCGTTACATTTATAAAGGTTCAAATAAACTTGAGGTTAAGTACTTCATGAGTTTCTGAATTCATGAATTTTAATTTCACAAGCCTCACAATCGTCCACCCAATATCTAAATTGATCCACTGACTCAGAGATTTATTACATTTTCGTGAAATCCAACAATGTGTCACCTCTTAAAGTTAATTATATACGCTGTAAAAATATGTGGCTTTTTAAATACCACTAAAACAAACATTTAAAATAATTTTTCACTGGGAAATATTTAAATAATTGATTATTTTACATTAGTATATAGTTAATTAGTTAATTAGTTAAAAAATAATGGGCAAATCGTTCCACCATCGTGGAACCGATCCAGAGAAGGTGCATGAGAGCGCTTTCATGCCTTTTTGGGACGGCACCACGAGACATCGCTCCTAAGCCGAGCGCAGGGATTTGGAGGGCATATACGTGTTTATCAGCAAGTTCTCTCACATAACAGTAAAGGCCATTATAGTATCCAGTAAATCCATTCATTTTATTTTATTTTTTTATTTGTGCAGGGATCTATTTCTTCACAAAAATCAACGATTTCTTTCACGGTTTATAGAAAGCTGTAGATGTTTACATAGGCACATTCTTCAAATGTATTCAGGTGTTATTTACTGTGGTATGATATGCATTATTTTATTAGAGCTCAAGGGCTCAAATGTGTAGACAGATGCACACGCAGACACAAGGCTCTCTGTGACCTCTCTGTGCATGCTATCCATATTATACTTTAAACTGGCTGCTTGTTTTCTGAATTCACTTGATTGCCTGAAAGACTTTAGTCCAACAGCTTATGTGTGATGTTTGTTAGGCCATTGAATACTCTGTCGAGTTACATCCCTTAAACCGTCCAGTAATAGATGATGGATAGAGAAAAATCCATCAAGTGCTGATAACACACACAAATAAACCTTTATTTATATATAAATAAAGACATACCAATAACTGTTATATAAAAATATGATGAATTAAGTTTATGCATATTTATTAGATTATTATTATAAGTATTGTTGTTGCTGTTGTTGTTAGTATTGTTAATAATAACATAATAATAGAAACAACAACAATACTAATTATTGTTATTATTTTAATAATTATTACAAATATTTATTGTTGTTGTTGTTATTGTTGTTCCTGTTTATATTGTTATTATGTAAATATTAATTATTATTACTGTTATATTTGTTTTGTTGTTATTATTATACATTATTTTATAAAAACATGTGTTATTCTAATTGTCATTACAATTATAATTTGTAAATATTTTCTATTGCTATTATTGTTTTTTATATTCTTGATTGTTGTTATTATTTGTGTCGATATTATTCTAAGTGTTATTATTATGTAATAACCGAAGAAAATTCAAACACCAGTCAACAGATCAAATAAGTGCATCGAAGCACCACAGACTCCATGGGCCAAACTTCCAATTTCTCATGCGCCACACAGACACTTTTCTCTTTAGCACACGTTAGCGGCTGAAATAACAGGCATATACAGCTCTAAAATGCACATCCTCCCCAGCGCATCTAATGTTTGAAGAATCAAATCCTACTCATTATAGCATGTGTATGCGTCTAAGACCAGGGATATCCTCTCTCCCTAAACGCACCGCGCCCCGCCAATCGCATTGACTGCGGCGCTCATGTCTTATGCATGAGGCTATGTCTGTGGACAACTGCAGAACCGCACACACTTTCATATTCTAATGCACTGAGAGGAGGTGGGGGACGCTTCTCATAAAGCCCTGGTATTACAGGACACTGGGCTCAACATGACCCTAAATGTAAGCACGCTGGTCCGTGGTCCAGCGGCGCATTATAAAAACAACATACATACAAAACAGCGGGCGTAAAAATGAGTGAGAGAAACCTGGCAGGCTTTGCATGAGATAAAGTGTGCTGAGGACAGCAATAAAATAAAGCCATTGAGTCTTTGAAAGAGAGAGAGAGAGAGAGCAAGGGAGAAATTAAATGATTTTAGGAATTGATTTTGGAAATCAAATGTCTGGTCTATGCAGATCACCTATTTCATTCTGATCTGGGAACAGCCACTGGAATCAAGACAAAACAACAATAATAATCATAATCAAATAACAAATTAATAAAATGTATACATCCCGAATGCAGCATTGAAAAATAGACACACATACAGATACAGATACAGAATATGTACTCTTGACAACACTTTGGGAGATTTTGGTCAATTGATTTAAGACGATACAAGCTGCACTTGCACGAGTAGAAATAGCTGCCTGGGAGCATTAACCAATATAGCCGCGAGCAGACTAACTTGCTATAAAGGGACTTTATAATGGCTTCAGTTACTATGCACAATGCTTTGGGGAGATGTGCAGATATACGAATGTTTAATAAACTCAAACACTTTCTCTTATGTCCAAACCTAACCAATACTGCAGCACGTACATGTAAGAACAATAGTAAATTCTCACAATATTAAGTAGATGTCTAGGTACAAAATACAGACATCACGAGAGTGACCATATTTAAATCACTTTAATGCACAATGATATAAGAATACAAATGTTTTGCTGTGACATTTCCAAAGAAACGCATAAGTTACGCAATAAGTTATGAAGGTACCACAGGAGGACCGACTTAAAGCAATACTTTCATTAACGAATGAAAAAATATTTGATCATTTACTTGTCCCTACGCTATGCCAAACCCCAAACCCTATATCCTGAAGAATGTTGAGCGCAAGAGTCAAAACCACTGAGACGTTCCTCAAAATATCTTCTTTTGTGTTCCAGAGTAGAAAGTCATACACAGTTCTTATATAACGCTCATAAACCCTCCAACCTGCACAGCACAGAGAAGAAACAATATTCCAAAGCTTGAACAAAAGGATTTGATTCCTGCTTTTATCATTTTATTAATGCATCACGCAATTGAAAAATTACACTCTTCACTACAGTTTATTCAGAAGCCAGAGGGAGAAAACTGAGTGAAGACGACAAAGAAGATTATAAACGAATAACAATGCCTGTTTCGTCAAGCCGACGGAGAAAGAATAAAGAGAGAATTTTCTGTTTGCATTTTATACACAAACGTAAAATTCAATCTTCCTTTTAACGCTGGGATTATAGAAACATGGAAGAAACCTTGAATAAATATTCTAAATCGAAATGGATTTTACATTAGGTATATATTTTATCAGTCTGGTTTATTCATTAATGCAAACGGGTTCTAGCCGCAAACTAATGCAAATTTTAAAAAGTCTTTATCTTTTTTACAAAAAGGAATAAACACAATGGTTTATTTAACTATGTTTCAAAACAACACAGTTTCAAAACACTTTTCAGGATTATGTTAAGTGTTTGCTATGATGACGCAAATCACGTCTAAGAACAATATAGACCATTATATAAACACTGCTCAAAAAGCACATTCTGTTTCAGCTTTGATTTATGTAATACTTTTACCTAATGGCACATTCCAAACTTACGAGTACACCTCATCTCCATAGGATGTATTTTTAATATATTTAATATTCATAATAGTAAATTAATCATCAGTACTTATTTAAATGTGAGATAACCCAGAGAATGAGTAGTTGAGATTGTCGTATAAAAAAAATGTCTGATATAAATCACAGATGTAACTGCAAAATTAACATTTTAATTCTATGTTCTGTTGTTCGGATTTTCGTCAAATATTTGTGTAATGTGGACAAATTGTGAAGTGGTAAACACAAGCTCAATAAGTTTTTTTCTGTTAAATAAAATCAAACTACTCATAATACTTAATCTGACCGGAAAATAATAAGTGTGCGTATTTATGATGCAATTTATATATTATTGAATTAACCAACTAAGTTTCATAAACACAACAATACGATTATCTCCCAAGGTTAATTCCAGCATCAAATATGGAGGGTTACATTTCTAACATGTTACACTTAAGGCATCCTACGCACGGATACCTTCATAAGGTATTATGCACAATAACAGTTTTATTTCCAAACATGTTCTTCAAACATAGCATTAAAGGAGTATTTTATAACCCTCTAATGTAAATCTCTTCCTTTAACTTCATTCATCTGAGCTGATATGCATCAGATATGTATTGATGGAGATGTCGACCAGGTCAAATCGCGTTTTACCCAAACCAACAACCATCATCTTTAATGTCTGGAAAATTCATCGAAAACCCGGCACTCATCTGCAGCTCTCAAGTATCAGTCCCTGCTAAAAAAGGCCGAAAACAGTAGACATCTTTTAAAAGAACAGGAACACTCCACTTACAACCATTACATTTAAATGTAAAAACTGAATTTTTATACATTACTTTTTACTTTTTTGCGCATGCAAACTTAACTTCCGGTACACATCTGCGCAGAACAAACTCTCTTTGGTTTACATTAAATGACGAGCAAGTCAATATAACGTCTAGTCGGTATATTTCCAGGGTTCCCTCTAAAAAAACGGTATGCCGGAAGTTAACTTGCGCAAGCATCCAATGAAACGTCTCAAGTCGTTTAGTTTTTAGAGCACTACGGAAGCTGTCGGGTTCATTATGTAACGTCTTAATACACCACTGAAGTCATAGTTATGTTGCTTGATATATTGCATTTATTCCGATGCCCCAAGTTACAGATACTTCTAATTGTAAAAATAGTATCTTAGGGATCCTTTTCCTTTTAAAGCATTTAAAATCATTTCATTACTTTATAAAGTTTCAAGACTATTAGCGTACCACCTCAAGACAACAAGAACGAGCAATGCCGCATAAACATCCATTAAAAATACTCGACAGATTTCCAATTGGTTGACTTTAAATCAAACAAACGCTATTTGTCTGTGCGCGGTTCTCTACTGTGAAATGCATTTGGCCAGTGAGAAATCCCAGCGTCCATTTCTCATGAGGTTTAATACATCTGAAGATAAAGCAAAGCAGACTGTTGTCAGGCTCGACAAATATCCATTTTCCTAAAACAATAGCACTCCATTGGCATTGGTCCCACAGTAATTACTTCATTAGCTAATTTCTCCCAGCTGAGAGGACGTGTTTGATGGAGTAGACCCGGGTAGGACAGACGCGAGAGGCCACGGTATCAACAGATAAACCGACGCTATCTACTCTAGTGTTGGATCAATTAGCACAATGAAAACAGCATGGATTTTGCATTACTAGTCCGGCACTCTCTCATGGTTAACCTAATGTTTGGAGGCCTGATATTCTCAGCACTGCCTGATGGGATAGCCGAGGATCGATGGGAAAGAAAGACGCCTCGCCTAGATCACCAAAGACTCAATCAACCAGTGCCGATAAATGCAATTTATACTCTCAACACGCACGACAATCCGAACCGTATAGTGCACGCAATCCACATACTTCATTAAATGCCAAATACGTGCATCAGATTTCCTAAACATGAAATATTTTCACATGTTATGCACGGCGACATAAATACCGACCACCTTGGGGTTGGAAAGACCGCGAAATAAACTCAAGCGTTGTAATACAGCCATAAATAAACGCTGAACGCAAAGAGCGAGTACTGCGTATAGAGACACAGTGCTTTTAAAGTCACGTTACATTTGAAAAGAGTGCAGGTTTCCTCCCCCTCAGCAGCCGCCGGTAAGAGAATGCTTTTACATTACAATGAGGCTGACATGTTATAGAGAGCGGATCCATTATCGTGTGTACCTGTGTGGGGAGTGTATGTCAATGGCAGTCTCCCCCTGGCTCGCGGATCAGGATGATAATGCATGTTTATGACTGTCGTACCCACACGCTGCTATAGTGCTTTATGAAATAAAAGCAGCCATCAAAGAACTACTTGTATTAGTGAGCACTTTTACTGTAAATAAAGCGATATTATGTGAGTGCGTGTGTGTGTGTGTGTGTGTGTGTGTGTGTGGATGCATTGTAGGTTTGCTCTCCCTCCAGAAACATTCGAGCGCACATTTCGGAATGTAAAGTTTATGGAGTACTTTCCCGTGTGTCATACACACACAGCAATACATCACAGTTGTTATTAGCACAAGTGATTGTGGTCCACTGCTAATGACGTTTATTACCTAATTTAATTCATTTCCTTACCGCCAGAAATTTTTTGAGTAAAAAATAGCGCCAGTAAAAGTGCCGCGTTTTTAAAACACAACGTCAAGTTGAACGTTTTATGTGCAGCACTGCTTATCAAGGTCAGTTTCACAGCAGTAGATTTGAAATTTTACATACTTTTTAAAACCATTCTTAAAAACTTTACACATTGCATTGAAGAACGCAAAGATGCATTCTGCTTGAACTGCCTCCAATAGTAGTTTCGTTACTAGAATTTAGGTTATTTGTGTTATATGTCTTGATTGGGCCAAGTACTGAACCCTGAGGAACCTCATTAATTTACTGATAAGACTTGAATGCCAATTCCCCACAAAATATAAAATAATATTTATTTTAAATTAAAATACAAGGTCAAAAAATGTAATCATCAAATTTTTTTTCATGTTTTTAATGTGCTATCATGCGTTTCTTTTTGTTGCTGTCTTTTAGCTATGTTACTGTGGTTTAATTCAGATTAAGTGACATGCAAAATTAAATTAGTTTTATATTTATTTATTATTATATTTAGAGTTCTCAGATTTAGCAAAATAACTCTTGTATGATAAATAAAACTTGTATGTTTGTAAAAAAAAATAAAGTTATAATTTAAGGAATTTTCTTAAAAATGCCAAAAAAAATTAAATGGTTTCAACGGCTTCCCCTGATTCTCTGCAAAAAATCTTGACCTGAGGTAATTGCCTTCCAGCTCTATGTACAACAGTCAAGCTACACTGGACAGTCCCATCTGGGAAATCTTCATTCCTAAGCAACATCCAAACAAATTCCCTTAACCACAGAGATAAATAAAGAAAATGTAAAACACTGAGTTAATTGTTTAAGGTTTAGACATTATATGGTCCAGCTGGCACATGTCAAATTAAGTCTGTTTGAGCATATGCGTGTGCGTTTGTGCATAATCTCAGCCAAACATCCAACACGCTACTGTTCAGCGACCAGCATTAGACAGCCTAATTGCCCCTCCTGTGTCTTTGGGAGGCTGGGAGACCCTTGTAGTCAGTGTTAGGTCTTGCAGGGCCTAATTGACCCTCTTGGTACCATGAAGGAGGGCTAAATGAGTGGAGGTGGTGAAAAAGAGAGAGAGATGATTAATAGAGCGGGGTTAGGAGACAACCGCAGCCTGGAGGAGATGTGATCTAACCATGATAGCACATAACAGAAGCTCTCTTCAGTCTTGCTTGAGAAAGCCACCTCCGGGGCAGATGTGAAGTTGAAGCGGTCAAGTTGGGTTAAAGGTGAAAAGTGAAAGGTGAAGGTTTAGGGTTCTGGGTCTCTGTGGAGCTTCAGGGAACGGGTTTAGGTAGCACGAATCTGTGGAGATGAACTGATTTCAAAGCGAATTCATCCGTCAACAAGAGCACGACTTCTAACAAGTACAAAAAATATTTCTTTATTTTATTTTGAGAGAACATTCTCTATTGACAACGCCATCACCAAATTAAAATTAAAGTAAATACACTGTTTAAATGTGGTGTATGTGCAAGTAAAAAAGTAAATCAGATGAACTCATATATTTATATTATAATTCACAAAAAAATATTATGGGTATTTTACAAATATTTATTAAATGAATGCTTATTTTTTACATTTCATAAACTTAAGAAAAAGTAACTGCTCGATAATTATTTATATTTCTAAAAGCCTATTTATGGTTTTTCTAATATTTTATTAAGTAAATATAAACGTTTTTATGTGACATTTACCAAGCAACATGAAATACAGTTTACAGTGTACATTTGTGGTATCAGTCACCATCTCCCACATTGACAATGGCTGGGAATTCATCAAGGCATTCTTAAAAGAGTTTAGGAAACGTGCTTTTCATCTGTCTTCTCCGGAGGTGAGGAGTGTTGATGAAACACTTCCCGGGCACATCTCCCTACTCTTCAGCCCTCACGCAGGGGGAGGGCCTCATTTTTCATGCAAACTGTAATTTAGTAAGACTGAATATTGATTGAGCGCTCCATGTCTCCCAAACAATGCCACTTCAATCAGGTCTCTTGGAGGCTGCCCAGCCTGCTGCCAATAGCCGCACAGACTGATTTAAGAGATGGATAAAAAGCGGATACGTCGAAGGGCCGCACCATGACTAATGGGACCCCTCTGTACAGCCCTAGACTATGCATCATGATTTAAGCAAAAGCTCTGATGAACAGATTAGGAAGGAGAGGTAACCTGCAGCCACCGGGAATTTCAATACGGATGGAATCGGTGGGTTTTTCAATCAGTTTACTGGGAGTTACAAGTAGAGTGGAATTTATTTCCAGCGTGAGGGCTTTTAAAAGGCTGACTGAAAGCCGAGCCAAAAATTGTTAATCATTACATTTTTGGCAAGTTTGCAATGTAAATCACTTTAAGTAAAATGTGTTCTCTATAGTTCAGAGTTTTGTAAAAGAGCTTTGTTAAATACAATATGTAGATAACTATTTGGTGTTACTGATATTGCAGAAAACTTATTTTGTTTTACCAGATTATAAAAATATTCATTATTATTAAATAATTTAATATTCTCTTCAATTATTTTGTTATTTCAAACCTGACTTTTGCGTGACAAAAAAAAAGAAGATCCTCGCCCTCTAGTAATTTTATACCTAATTTCGGCAAAATACAATAAAAGATATTTTGAAGAATGCTGGTAAACTTAAATTCTTCTGTATGGACCCGAAACCAATGCAAGTAAAAGGGGACAACCATTTTTTAAAGTATCTTCCTAGTGTTTTGCAGGGGGAAGAAAAAAAAGAGGGTGACTAAATAATGACCGAACTATTCCTTCAAATCCATAACTTTTGATCTCTCTATCGCCACCTCTGTCTGCAACCTAAAACTGCATGTTACTTCACAAACGTCTTTACAAGAGTTGATTCAAAAACCAGATTGATTAACTTTTATAGTAAACAAAAGTTTTGAATTAGGATAAGACAATAGTAAGTGCACAATTTGTGTGTAGTGTAACACAATAAAGTTCTTATTACATCTTTAAAACGCATTCAAAAAACACGTCTCACATCTGTGACGGCATTTTCAATTGGCTGTAACTATTTGTCGGTAACCGCTGGTATTTAATGAATTAAAATGTTTCCTCATTAGCTTTCACACACATCCCAGTGAGATCAAAAGCCAGCGCGCCCCAAGGACACAAACACACAAACACGCGCATTTGAATTCCACTGCATTCTCGCAGCAGTCTCGGAAGCAGACATGTCCAATAACAACGCTTAAACAATGACGTTTAGATGGAGGCTTAATCTGTATAAAACTACATATGTCATAAACACAGCTGAGATTTATGCACATCCCTAGAATAATCATATCATAATCAAATACCCACCCTTGACTGATCTCTGCTGTGATTGGATAGTCATTTATTCTGATGTAATTTCCCTCCGTCTCTGTCTTCAGTGTTATAAACAAAGTGTTGTTTGTTTGAAGAAGGTCCAGGGGTTAGATCAAGGCTAGGATGGAAACTTGAGTTCAGGTATTATGGATCACATTTGATCTTATGATAACCGAAATCTGTAAAAGGCCTTGAATATGTTGGCGTGTTGGATGTTAATCGTTCACAAAAGTTTAGCATGCATTCAAATAATTGAGTGTTTGTTTGCGATTGCTCTCAGTTTTGTACTTCATTTTAGTGGTTACAGTCATTATATTGTTTTTATATTTATTACGTTGATTTATCTATTTGAATTGTTTTGTTGATTACCCAGTCTTCATCATGTTGTGATTTTTTTTTTTTGTTTGTTGCTTTGATTTTTTTTATCAATCTTTTATTGTTTTGTTTCTCTTTTATTTACCTTTCACTGTTTTTTTGTCTGTTTGGTTTGTTGTTTTGTCTTCTATCCACCCTATGTTATGTTAGTTTTTGTTCTTTTGTTTTAATCAACATTTGATTTTTTTTGTTTGTTTTTGTTCTTTTCCTTTTATCCCTCTTTAATTGTTGTTTTGTGCATTCGTTTTTTTTATCTTTCATTGTTCAGTTTGTCTTTTTGATTTTTAACACTCTCCATTTTGTTTCGTTTTTTATTATTATTTTGTTTTTAATCTATAATAGTCTTCTATTGCTTTATTTATTTTGTTGTGTTTGTTTTCATACATATATTACTGTTTTGTTTGTATCGTTTATTTTTTCTTTCATTTATTTTTTTTAGTCCTTCTACAATTCATATTTGTTTGCTGTCCGTCTTGACACTTTCTCTCATTTTTGCTATACCAAAGAAAGCAGCTTTGGATTGCGTTTGGTAAAAAGGTATTTTCCTATTTGTTAGTTTTTGTTTCCCTCACTATTTAATTCTATCTTAATTTTTTGTTTTCTTCTTCTTATGTCATCTATTCCAAAAAAATTTTGTTCATTCTTTATTTTAGTTATGTCTAATCTTTATTTATTTAGTATCTAAACTTTGATAATTTGATAATTGCATTCAGCTACAGTACAGATGTCTCTGCTCAGTCTAACACAGTTTAAATCCGTTCTTCAAAATGCCCCAAATAAATCTCAAAAAGTCTGTCTAGAGCGGGAATTTCCCTCAACTTCTGTGTCTTTTACATTCTGAAGAGTTGCTCTGGTTGTGTTACGTGTTAAAAGCCCAGTGCAGGGCAGTTTAGGGAGCGGGTGCTTGAGAAGCCATTAAAATGAAAAAGTAGCTATTACAGAGGGGCTGTTGAAACACCATTAGGAAATCGAGACAAATGCAGCGAGGGGTTTCAAGACCCAACTGCGAGACCACCGGTAAATCAGAACCAACTAATCTCAAGTCAGTTATGTTCTTCGCATTTACACACAAATTACATGCTTTGACTTTGAGTCCTGTCGAGATGAACGTCTTCTAAAATGTGTATGCTTAAAATGAAAACATCAGAAGTCAAATCAGATAAAAACAATGAATTACTGATTAGAATTCCCTAGTCCAGTCTGTTTCTTCCCAGCTTGGCTCTTTATAGTATTTCTGAGTTTAATGTTAAGCAATAGACCAGGGTAACCTTGCAAACGTGGTCGATGCTTATTTAAAATCACATTGATTAACAGTTGTAATTATTGATTATGTCATGCGGGTAAGACAAAGCTGATGTGTCTAAGAGTGCTGGATGGGGGCTGGACACTCGGACGTGCTGAGACAATCACAAAACACTGATATTCATACACGAATAACGAATATTTAATCCGCACGTCCCAGGATACGCTTCCAGTGTGTCCACTCCTAACCCGAGGCCTTCCTACTCCACACGCTCGACCTCACCTAATATTCAATTATTGTATGCACGACGACTCCGACCCGTTTCGCGATTGATTTCTTTTCAAACGCCGGGCATCCTTCACTCCTGACACGCGGAGTTGTTCCCGCGTTCGGAAACATCCCCGTTAAATTACAATGCCATCTGCTTTCCGCCCGCCGAGCCCGTTCTCCTCCTCCTCCTCGTCCTCCCGATGCTGTCATAATGAATATGCACTATCTCGGCCTGCCATCAAGCGCCTTACCCTCCGATTTAATCTCCCCTTAATCTCTCCCCATTGTAATTTCAAATTGTTTTGTGTTTTACGTTAAATTGAGGCGCGCCAACCATCCGCACCAAGGCCGCCCTGGCTGCTAGAGCGGGAAGGATGTTTTCATTTCCATTCATTGCTCCCTAAAAAAGCCCTTTTATTAACAAGTTTACATAAATAAGAGCAACAGAAGGAGAATATTGCTCCGGAGGAGAGGGGAGGAAAACAAGGAGACACATTCTAGATCTTTTGGTAAGAAAAAATAGTATGAGATGTGTTAGGGTTTAATATAGTCGTGCTGTTTGAGTAATGAGTTTAAGAGATTCGATTAATGAATGGCGATGCTCTGGAATGTTTGGGGTTTTTTCGTCCATGTTTTGTCTTTCTTTTTCCCTTTTCTAAGAGTTATACTTTCCGTTGCTTTGTGATCTGTCTTTAGAGACCTGTCTTCTTTATCCTTTGCTTTGTTTTGGCTTTCATTCATTCATTATTTAGTTTCTTCTTTTGATTGTTCTCTCATTTTTGTGTTGTTCTGCCTGCGGTTTTTAATTTTCCAAAATTAAATTCAGTTGAATTTAAACACTAGTCTAACTTTCTTTCTTCCGCAAAACAGGAACGTAGATATTTTGGAGAATGTTGTTAACCGAAAAAGACGTTTAGTATCAAAACAATTCAAGTGATTTGGTGCAAGCTTCGATTTCCAACATTCTTCAAACTATCTTGTTTTTGATCGGAGGGAGAAAGAAAGGCATTCAAGTTTGAGTAGAAAACACAATTTTCAATTTTTGGTGAACTAAAACCTCAAGTCGACTGTCTCTCACTTTGTTTTCAATCCTTTTTTTCTCAACTCCTTTATTAAGCTTTCTTACAGATATCCATCACTTACGCTTCCTCTTTCTGGTAATTTCCTGCTCTTTTGGCAGTAAAAGGTCTCATCAGTCTTTATGAAAGCCAGAGGGAGTCAATCTAAACTATCAATACCTGAAAGGAGGGATTACGCTTTCTGCTTAGCTACCATACAGCAGACAGCGCTGCGCTACTAAAGCAGGATTATCTGAGAAAGTAAAAGGAAAACAAAGACATTAAAAGAAACGTCTGGGGAAAACAAGGCTATATCCAAGGAAATACAGCAAGTTCTATACAAAGGTAATAAATAAGAGACATAAGTTTTCATGTCTCCGAACATGTGGTTTCCTCATGAAGACATCAGTTGTGGGCTCCAGGTCACTTGACAAAAAAGCGTCCTTTTCTGTATCGGACAAACTTGAAATCGATCTGCCATCAAATTTTCATGTGTGCCCCGCGTCTCTCTGTGGCATTTTAATTACCGCCACCCTGGACCATAGGTGCGGAGGATATTGACACTTAGCACAGTACAATAAACTTTATTGGAAAGAGCTGCCTGCACTTAACTAGAATAACAAGCATTACCAGAAGACGTGTTGCATGTCAGAGATTGTGTGAAGCTGCACAGCATTGCCTATATCTGTAGACTGGTATAATACTCTTGATGATAATATAAGCTTCATGGTTATCCTAAAATGACATTTAAAGCATTAAAATACTAATTTCAGGCTTCAGTAGTGGACAGAGCGAGAAGAAAGAATAGATCACATTGAACAACAGTGACAGAAAATGAAGCTTAAGACAAAGAGATGATAAATAGATTTGCCATCATTGCTGATGCATTGCTCATCGTATGTCTGTATTTACTGTGTGGATATTGGTTGTCATTATGATCAGCACAGTTCTGTCATTATAATATTGGCAGTTTTCATCCAATATGTAACTGAAGTATACAAACACAAGATCATTATTTTATCTAATCTCAGCTGATGTGTTTTTTCTACAACCAGCATCACCAAACAAAACAGAACATTTATCTTTCTTGGAAAAAAATTATATTATAAACATCGAAATATGTATTTATAGGTGTGTATATATATCTATATCTATATCTATATCTATATTTACATAACATTAGACATAATATGTATGTTATGTGATATTTATAGAACTTTTAAGCAAAAACACACAAATTGCTTATTTAAATTGCTGGTGTACTGGCTTGAAGGATTTTGGAGGTTACACATTTCTTTATGTTTTATAGGCCTAAACTGGAAAAAAATAGTTGTTGAAAAAACTTAATTTAATTATGTACATCGGCTCCTCACGATCAAATTATGTTGTTAACATTATTAATTTAGAAATTTAAAAAAGTTGTGTTAAAACTACTTAAATGCAGGGTCTATAATTTCGGTAGTAAATGTTGACATTGGAAATCATCAAAACAAACATGCCCCTACACCAAAAGGGTCTCGCCCTTTTTTTGATAGCCCCGCCCCCCACATACATTATATGTCGATCTAATGTACCTCTCCACACCAAGAGAAGACTCACCCCTTACTGCTGATTGGCTGCACAAATGCTTTTGTACTTAGACCCGACTTAGTTTTCTAGAGCGTTTTTGAAAAAGCATGGACCCTGTCTTTAAATAAGTCATGTGAAACCGATGTACATAATAAAAATATGTTATTTCGACGACCCATTTATTCAGTGTAGTTAATAACTTATTACAGTTTCTGTCTTCTATTTTCGGTTTTAAAATTTTATTTTAATTTATTTGTTTTTGAGAATGTATCTATTTATACAGTTTGAATTTATATTGGAGTCTATTTTCCTTAAAAAAGTGATGATGCCTTTAAGCAAGCAAGTCACAATTCCAACAAATGCATGTCTCCTGAACATAAAGCAGAAAAGCAAAATCAACTTCATTATTCAATATCTATTCAGACATATCAAGTAAAAATGAGTCTGCTGTGAAATGAGAAAGTAAATGTGCATATAATAACAAAGCTTGGAATTTAGAGGAAAACACATCAATCGATAAATTCTTCAAAATGAATCTTTATGAATATCTAGAGGGTGTTATTAGAAATAAACACATGGATTAAATAAAAGATCAAGCACACAATCACCAGCCAATATACAAAATCAATTAAAATCTAGAAACTTCACTTCCATATTTTCTTAAAGTTGTCTTATTATTTAAAAAAAATATTTGTCTAAGGTTTTGTTCAGACATTTTGCTTGGGCCATATTTATATAACCTTTCTACAGACATGAATAGTTTCAAAAGACAAGAATGAAAAACTTGATCTTGTGCTGAGAGGACATTCACAGATGCAGGTGTCTCTTGTGCAGACTGTAAAATGTAAAAGATCTGGACTGATAAATATCTTTCTCTCTCTTTTCTTTCCTGTAAAGAGCATTCTTTTCATTTTATGGCCAGCAGGTCGTATTTGGAGACATGGCAGCATTTTAATTAGGAATATTTTTAGCCCTCTGTCTACAGAAACAACCCTTACAAGACCATCCAAAATCTCGCATCCAAATGCTGGTGTGTACCGAGAGTGTGTTGTGTTCAGAACAAATGAATGGCTTAATGCACTTTTAATGAGTGCTACTCATACTTCTTCAATACAATGTTTAAAATCCAAACTGTATACTTAGAGATTCAAATAAAGGATATTTATGTAACAATCAACAATAGTAAATATTTACTTTCAACACACATTTATGTATAAATAAAGGAAAAAATAAAACAATAGGAAATAAAATAAATAATATTTCTCAAATGACGGAAATTACATAAACTAAGCATCATACTCTACATCTACATTTAAACTATAGATTCAAAATTAACTTAAATACTTTTATTAGATAAAATATGATCCTTTTTGCCAACATTAAGTCTAGTTAGTCCTCCAGTTAACCATTCATGCCCTCTACTGGTCAATATTGGCACATAGTTCAGGCATGTATTCTTATATATGGTAATGATCTAACTATTCTTACTTTTTACACTAATATTATAATAAAAAATACTTCACAAGGTATAAATGTAAGGGTCATCGTCTGAAATAGTTAGAAAATACAAGATTTAATAAAAACGATAACTGATATGGAAAATAATTATGACAAAAATAATAAAACCAGTAATTATTAAAAGTAAAGCCTGCATTATAACAAATATTTTGCAACAAAACTAATCTTTCCGAAATATTCAGCTTTGAAACCTTTTCTCTTCCCTATCCGTCTCCCTCTAGAGAGTTGGCACCCTTCCTGGCATGATTCCTCAGACGTGCCCGGGTGTTTGGCACGACCCCGTGCCTGAATCACAGTTGCCTCGTGCCATCTGACTGCGGGCGCCACACAGACACATGGGCACGGCGAGAGGGGGCGGGGATGCATCTGGTTGAACCCCAGGAGACTGAGAGGATCGAACTCTCAGTGGAAATGACCCCTCGCGAGGCTTCACCTTGAGAAGGCACTGACCTCTCACCAGCCTGACAGCTATTACATTAGAGAGAGATCAGTGACCTCATCTCAGATCACTCATAATCTAAACTAACACTCCTGCCTTTAATTTCACTTTTCCCGCTGCCTCGCCGTCCTTCAAGATGAAATGAAATTGTGCACAAAAAGAAAAAAAATCTTATGAGTCAAGATTCAGCATCAAAGAACATCAGGCTATCATTTTTCCATTTAATTGAATGACTTCTCTTAAAATCTTAACAGTCAAACTACAGCCGCTTTGATCTCTCCAGTCAGAGAGAAGATTCTCTTTAAAAGTTCTGCTAATAGTTTAAACATTTTGCAAGGGAATTTAAAAGTCATGTATAAATGCTGTTAAATTCAAATCAAGAAGATATTTGTGTTAAGTAGACAAAGACATTCCTCTCGTCTAGCATCTGTAGCATCTGACATGTGTATCCGTCTATCTGTCTGCTTCTTTTTAAATGTTCGCTTTTCTTCTGTTCACTTCACTTGTATCATTTGTCTAGAATAATATTTCCCATGTCTGACTGGTTGTCTGTCTGTCTGTAAAGGATTTATATATATATTTTAAATCTCTCTGTATGTCTATGCATGTTGTCTGTCTGTATCTCTGTACCTCTTTGTCTGTATCTTTGTCTCTGTATGTTTGAAGACCTAGAGAAAAATATCTGTCTGTCTGTCGGAGGAAAGTAGTTGTCTACCTCTTTGTCTCTGTGTGTGGTGTCAGTCGCTCACTTTCTCTGTCTGTCTGTCTGTCTGTGTCTTTCTGGCTGTATTTCTATCTGTCTGTCTATCGATTTCTTTATGTATGGTGTCTGTCTCTCTGTTTCTTTCTGACTGTCTGTCTATGTATGTTGTCTGTCTCTCTAAATGTATAAGTATTTTGACTATGTGTATATCTAACTCTCTATCTATCTATAGAGACAGCAAGAAAGAACCCTTACACAGAAAGACAGCCAGACAGGCAGTCGGACCGACAGACAGTCAGACAGACATTGAGACAGGCAGGTAGTAAGACAGACAGTACGACAGACAGACTCGGACTCAGACTCTCTCTGTCTTTTTCTACCTGACTGTCTGTCTGTGTACAGGATGTTTGTCCATGTGCATGATCACTGTCTGTCTGTCTGTCTGTCTCTCTCTCTCTGTCTGTCTCTCTCTCTCTCTCTCTCTCTCTCTCTCTCTCTCTCTCTCTCTCTCTCTCTCTCTCTCTCTCTCCCTCTCCCTCTCCCTCTCTCTCTCTCTCTCTCTATGCATGGTGTCTGTCTGTCCTTCCAATATCCATTTGTCTGTCTGTATGTGTGCAGTCCTGCCTGTTCCTCTATAGAGAGGTGAAATCACACATCAAAAGAACATTCTGTTATGTCAATACCAGCAAACGTCGATGGTATTCTCTGATCATTAATTTCCCAGCCAATCCCAAAGTAATGTATGGACACAGAGAGGCCTGTTCATCTCCAATAAAAGGTTTTCTTTACCACTTTATCTGAAACATCCTCAAAGGTCCACAACACAAAATATTAATGACCCCTGTCCCTAAAAGAGCCATTTCTCACAGAGGCGGCCAGAAGAAAGAAAGCGAGTCCAGTGAGAGAGAGAGACAGGACCGGGGTTTCACCACGCACAGCAAAAAAAGCGTACAGAGTTATGAACACAGTCGGTTTGAGTTTGCACAGGAGATATGAGGAAAAGGTTTGTTTGCAAGGTGAACCAGACTTACAGAAGGATGAAAGAGTAGCTATGCGTGCAAGACTATAGTTCAATAATTATATCCAATGTTATATGTTTGAATTGAAACAAGATGCATGGGGTGACTGTTGTGGTGTAAGAAATGCTCTATTAAAGAACGGCAGGACAGTTGAAAAGATTTGGAATAGATTATGTTTAAGTTGCTGTAAGAATGAGCGGGCAGGTATGAATGTGGCTAATCATGTTTAAGTGTAACGTGCAATCAATGCATGAATACATTAAGCGGGTGTAGTGTGGCGAGCTGGGCGGCTGTTGTAAGATGCATTGCACAGATGATTGGGCACAACGAGCCACAGAAACACGATCAATAGCAGATATAGTTTGTAAACCCAAGAGGAATGGTAAACACCAATGAGACGGAGAGAATTCGTTTCACCTCCTGTGTATTGGACAAAGCAGCGTTGCTCACGGTGCTACATTCGAATTCTCTATATATGAGAATTTCTAACTAGTAATATTATCATAATTTTACATAGATACATCTATTATAAAGTGTCTCTGAGACGCATGCAAAATATTCCTCATTTAAAAATTGCGAAACACTAAAACTTGATTCTGAACCAAACATACTCAACATTTCCATTTTTTTCACCAGGCCATCCCAGAGATCATTGTGACTCATGCAGGAGTGAGCGCTCGGACTAGACGGCATTAGATCGCTTACACCGACCTCTGACCCCTCCGCCATTACAATGAGAATTATGTAATGCGATAATGCACATTAAAAGCATTCCGCTCTCCGACGTTCAATCGAGAAAGGGGTTTAAAACAGCTGTTAACTCTTCTGTTTAGACCCTTTCGTTTTTATTCATCTGAGCTTGAACCCTTTAAAAAGACTATGGCAGTAAAAGCAGCGTCGAACTGGAAGGGATTGTCTTTGGTGAAATTAATATTTTTATGCATTGGATTGGAACCGTATTCAGCTGAAGTCCTTCTCTGTGATGATTCGTGTGCATGGTAACGAATGTCATAGAGTTATTGCAGTTAAACAACAAAACTGCATTTGGAGAACTTTGAAAACCAGATTCTTAATTTGAATAAATTTAGAACATTTATTAATTTTCATTTATCATGGTTTTGTATTATTATTACTTAATCAAGACAACTTAACTGCAGTCTTTTATTACTTAACATGTAGAACAACAACATGATTTTTATTGTTTTACAGTTTTTATTTTCTTCAAATTAAATAAAACATGAATAAATAAAAATTAATTATAAATATATATAAACGAATTAATAATTTCACATACATGTTTTAATATTAACCATTGTATTTTATTTTAATATATACAATTTAAGTCATTTATTGTATTTTGAATATGCATTTCTTATTTTTAAAGTGATGGGGTTAATAGTTAGAAATATTATGCACTGTATACAACCGAGTATTATATAACCTAACTTTTATAATGGATGCAATTACTCATAATTCATTGATTGCTAACAATTTTTTACAATAAATAAGAGTGCAATAACAAACAAAACTTCAGGTCAGCTTTCGGTAAACTTTGGTGAGTCTTTCACAATATTCCCATTCACATACAGTATTATTTTTGCTTGTTGATCAGACAGGAAGTGACCCCGTTCTTCACCCGTATACCTGCTTTTGTCCTATTGGTCAAACTCTTTAGATTTTCTTAATCTCAGCACCACCATCATTCCAACAAAAACACCATTCAGGCTGGAATCGTCAGCTCTGAGGGTCTCATGGGTGGAAGAGGCATCTGAGCGGGCAAACAGGAAGAGGAACTATCACAGACAGATACTACAAGACAGTCTTTCTGATGGTACAGATGCACAGGCCTGATACTACAGCAGATCGTTCCTGATCCTTCCCCGGCTCACCCTCCAGAGAGAAAGACAGCTCCATGTTTTGAGAATGATTAGTAGCGGGCGAGTTATTGAGTGAGCGGCTGTGTTTAAGTGAAACTGATGAAATGGGAGTGTGTGCGTGTTGACGGCGAGTGTGTGTGTATAAGTATGCGTGGAGGGGTCAAAGGTTAATCCCTATTGATTCAGCAGCAGTCTACATACAACACCGCTGGGAGACGGTCGCCTCTGTTGGCAATCAGCTAGCACAAATACATGATAAATCTTACTGTCTGCGGCCACTGATCAGTGCAAGAGAGCCCGGCCTCGAAAGACAGAGACACTAGTAAACAGCCATCAGTGCTAACCGTTAACTCCATCTGGTTAACCACGGGCTGAAGAATAGTCAGCAGTGGAGAACATATGTGGGGAGATAACATGAGGAGGGGGCGTGTTCAGATGCCTTCGGGGTCCAAAACTGAACATTTGCCGCACGGCAAATGAAAGCAAACATTTGGTGACCTAATGCACACTTTTTTATTTACCTCCTTTGGATTTAGTCTGTCTCAGTTTCTATGATGATGATGAGGCCAGTGATGAAAATCCCAGCTGTTGTCGGACTCACTTTGCGTACAAAATACACAGAATTACAATTAATGGCAAATTGAAAGCTTGGGAATGTAAATGGATATTTTATGCTGACATACTACAGACATTTATTGGTTTTAAACCTTTCTGTTGGTGAAAATACTAACACGCTGTCAATTGGTTGAAAGAAAGATTGAAAGATGTTTGGACGAATGCTCTTGAATGCAAACAGTTCTTTGACACCATTGAATACAATAGTAAGAAAATTTGTTAAAAAATACATAAGATTCTTTCTACAATGGTACCCCATGGGGTAGAAGAACTGTTTGGTTTCATGCAATCATTTAAATAAGACATTTATACAAAACAAATTATGACCGAATTTTGAACTTAAATACTTTTTTTGCATATTATCACATATATACATAGTATTGAATAAAGATTTTTAACATAAAAATGTCCTTTAACCCTAAACACAAAAATACCTGGTCAAGAAAACAATATTTTTTGTTCAAAGTTTTCAGTATCAAAAAATTTGTCCGATTTTGTCAAATTGCATATTTTACTGAAAATTAAGCATAAAAATAACCTTGGATGTAAATGTATTCGAAGGTTTGATGTGAGGTCATAACTAATTTTGAAGCATTTGAGGTTACAGAATAACCCATTTATAGTAAAGATAGAGACAAAAAAATATGTTCACATATTATTATCTCTGCTATTTACAGCTTCACTGTCTCCACGAGTCTTTGTAAGTCGCTTTGAATAAAAGCATCTGCTAAATGCCTAAATGTAATGAAATGTATATTACATATAAACCAAAACTGACTTTAATGTCAAACCAAACATTCCTTTTATAATTGAATATAATAAGAACCATAAACTGGGAGTTACATAAAACTTTCTATCAGGGAAAGAACCGAAAGAAGATGAATGATAAAATACCAAGAAAAAAGCTCATTATAGTCAAAAGGTCAAACAATTAAAGATTTACAATTCTAATATAATTTTCTTGTATGATCAATGTTTTTAGTAACAACAATTCCCACAACTTGTGACTGGTGACCTGTGTATCTGCATATTTTTAGTATATATCAAGCTAACGAGTGGTATTCTTCCCTTTATTCCAAACATTGATAGTGCAAACATTTATAAAGTATTTTTTAGTAGGGCTTAACCATTTTGCACAGCACAAGCTATGTATAGTGGTACATTTGTGACCACATCCCATTTGACCTGCCCAAACTAGCCATGGCTGATCAATGTCAAAGAAGCAAGAAGATCAATCTCCAACAATATTATCAGCCTCATTTCGTCGAATAATTTCTCATCAACAATTACCCTTTCTTGTTATGAGGTGATCACTTTTATAGATATTTAATAAGCGGCGATGAAATTGGAAGGGTCGCTGAAGGTCATGGCCTCTTGTTACAAACAAGTCAGTCTGGAAAAAACCCAGACGATCATTACAAACAAAGTCATCCAGCGGCAAACCACCGACACGCAGAAGACAATTAGCAAAATGAATGGCGGCACCGATAGAGTCATCTGTAAGCTATGGGATGATCAATGATAACCAAAATATATGCAGCAAAATTTGAGATGAAACTGCTTGGAATTTCATTTCAGCCCAATGTGTCTCTTTGGGACGGTTGAAGAAACATAATGTAATAATGTTTTCCAAATCAATAATAATTCTCTCTCTTTCTTCCTCAATATCTTTCTTTCTCTTCGTTTTCTTTACCGTTCGCCATTCATCGCTTTCTTTTAACTCCCGTTCACTCTATGCCGTTCCCTCCCTCTCTAATCCGATCATGCAGGGAATAAGTGTATGCACCATGAACACATTTAATTTTCCCAGTTGGTTTTCAGCAGGCCTAGAGGTGAGGTTTAATAAGGATCAATGGCACTTTATCTAGGACAGGACCCACTTCACAGCATGCAAATTAAACACCAACACTTACAGAAGAAAGAGGGGAAAAAGGAAAAGAAATGGATTTAATTAAAAAATGTAGAACCACAGGCTCTGGGAATTCAATTAAAGGATTTATGCAAAGGTTGGCTAGCTTTTGGTGTTGCAGTTACTGTTTGTATAATGAGCTTTTCATATTAAAAATCAATAGGTAATCTAGGGTGGGAGATCAACTGCTTACATACATTTTTGAAATCAATTTGAAAAACAGTCCATCAGCCGCACGTCACGACGAAATAGGCCTCGCCTGCGCTGGGTGAGGATCTGGAAGGGTGCTTTTAGGAAAAGCTAGAATTCTGGAAAAGGGGATATGGGTGGGGTGTTGGCGAAAATGGTCGCCAGATTTGTGTTCTAAATTAGATCATGAAACATGATGAAATGAAAATATGATTATTTCCTATATATGATTTCATAATGCTACTTGGAAAAGACCATATTCGATGGCTGTGTCACTCAGCATAATGATTGTGACATCTGCAGTCAAACCTTGAATAATAAACTCTCAATATATTAATCTCCAATATTGAACAAACTTTTGAAATAAAATGATGTGAATGCGAATGTGAACCAATACAGAAGCAATAACAGCTGGAGTATGTTACAAAAGCTCTTTATAGAACATAAAATCCTTACTGATTAATAATAGTTACTTTATTTGATTTGTAATGTGCCAATGGTTGAGGTATACGGTACATTATATGACTATTGACTACTGTAAATTATTATTAATAATAAATAAGTAAAGCTTCGACATCGATGACCCTTGCTTTGGTATTTGAACCATAAAAAGTAATGTAAAATTGCCATTTGTAAGGAATTGCATAAAGACAAAAACGTCCTTGTAATACCGATATAATGAAAAATGCAAGGTCTAATTGATTTTTTTCAACTTAATCATACATTTAAAGGCAACCTACAAAATACAACTATAACTTCTAAAGGGAAAATAGGTGGGATGTTGGATACACGGTTACCAGATTATTGATCTATATTCGACTGTGAATATTTTTTCAAAATGTAAATATAAATATTTCCTACACATTATTTTATTTATGCTACTAAAAAAGTCTAATATTTTGTTGCTGTTATTATGAACATCATTAAAAGTTGTTAATCAACTCAAACAATTAAGTTCTTTACATTTGTCAATGATAGGGCGATGCTAACAATGCATTTACATTCCTACACACCTGTTGTGGGTCTAGCAAATAGATAAGCATTCAACCTTTATATGCAAATAACTACGCACAATCAATAGCAAAAGTGATCTACAACTAAAATGAGGCTTTTGTATTTCAGCTGTTCGGCTTATAACTACAAACTTACAAAATGTTCTATAAGGAGTCTGAATCATTCATGTCTTTCCTTCCAAGCATACCCGTTGGATGTGATCTGGAGATCTGATGATCTTTAGATGAACGTGACATTAGCTCCGGGATGCTCAGATGGATGGGCAGGAGTGTGACTTTGACTGGGGGTCAGACAAGAGCGACATGACAGCTGCCGGGCTTGCCCGAACGCTGCCTGCTCGCCTCTGATTGGTCCTTTATCGATTCCGACACCTTCCTGGCCACATCAGCTGATCAAGCAATAAACTACCTGCTCGGTTTTCTTCTGCACGGGGAGATGCTCGCTGTGAAGAGTCCCGAGTGCGAGTACGTGCATGGCTGCCAGTAGGCCGACACTTTATTTTAATGAAATGATGTGTCTTGGTAGACTATAATCCCGGTAATAGGATTGAGTTGAGGCACACATGTCAATACAAGCAAATGGGATTGCGTGCTTTTAAGGCTGAGATTGTCTTCCAGGCACATAATGGGTAATGGGGGGATGTGGGGGCTGAATGAAAAGAGAATGAAGTAATATAACACCAACATGTTGACCAATCAGATTATGGTGTATTCAAGGTCTGATGTTTGGTTTTACCCACAGTCTAATGCAGGAGGAGGTGATACTCTGTTTACATGCAAAGTTCACCCGGTCTGTGTTTGAAATCTGCTGTGGATCCAATTTAATGGCAAAAGGGCTGTACAGGTGCATTTCAATGTCAATGTATTGTTTGATAGCAGATTGCTGAACTTGAGTTCAGGTCAATGAATTCAGAATTCACTGTGTTGTTTCGAGCCATTCTTGAGTGAAAACCCAACCGTTAAGCAAAACTAACCTTGATGACTTTCATATTTGACGCGTAAACCCAAAATTGTCCACTCGACCTTGGTTTGAAAGAGCTTTGTTTGTAATAAAATGCTATTTTACAGACTTCAACTGCAATTTCTCATAAATTAACAGTGATAGGTGACTGATGCCCTGCGGGCAGAGCAGTAAACGTTTTTTGTAATGTTGCGCGTCTCCAGACGTTGCAAACAGATGCAAATGGAGTTCCGTGGCCACAGGAGAACAACTTTTCAATCTCTTTCCGAGTTGTTACCTCCCCAAACAACTCATCACAGTTTTATAAAAGCCAAAACTTAAATGCGACGGGAGACCTGAAAGTGTATGGCATCGACCACAGAACGTCCAGACTGGACATCACACGCTCTGATGTATTGGAAATATAAGTGTCTCCTTCCAGGCAGAGCACTCTAGTAGGACCAGAGACAGCACGGGAGACGCCGCCGTTCTGGAAGGCTGAGTGAACCCGTTCTCCGTTCAACCTGCGGGTCCTAATCACCAATTATTAGCCTATTAGGGCTGCTGGCAGTTCATCGTGTCCTGCCGCAGCTGATGGGGCTCTGGGTGTAGACCTCTGCCCTACTTCGCTCCGCTCCGCTGAGCGCCTGTCATCCCCGGTTGAGCCGCCGCCGTGATAGGAGCCTTGTACCGCCAGATAACAACGCCTGACCTTACAACCTGTTACCGGGGGACACTCGGCACGCCGACAGGGCTCATCGCGGTGCGACAGCGGTGGGATAAATCTGAGCCGCTTGGGGTGACGAGACTTCATTAAAGAAGAGGGAGAGAGAGCGGGTAATGCCTCTGTAGTGTACTAATAGAAGCAGAGCTCTCGTTAGCCGAGCGCCAGGAAAGATCCATCACCGGCATCTCCTTCTTTTAGTCGGCTCACAATGGACCGAGAGCGGGAGAGATTTAGGCTCCCATAAGGAAGCTGTGGCAGCAGTCTCTCAGCAGGCCGGTTAAATTATCTCGCAGGCGAGAGGCGAGACAGTTGCCAATGCACAGAGGAACTTGTTAAAGTCTCCCTTTTAGAGCGAAGAGCCGGCTAATGTACGACTAGCGGGCCGTGGTCAAAAGTTCAGCCCCTGCATATGTAAAAAGGTAGCTGAGCGCCCGAGGCAGAATCCCGGGGAAAATAATTGCGCTAAACTGCTGAAAACGCGCAGTCTGACGACGGACCGGATCCCGGCAAAGCGATTGTGATGAGGGCGGGCATGACGGGGGGAGGAGATCGGACGGCTGTGATTTTCCCAGCAGCCTCGTGTCCCAAAGCATTGAGCAGCTATTAGATGCCACAATACCCAGCCGTCTTAGAAATGTCAAACCAAACATGCTAAAACAGCTGTTTGACTACGCAAATGAAAAGGTTACAGGGGATTATGGGATATACAGTAGTTCACATTACCAAAAAAAAAAAAGACAAAGGAAGTATCAAAAGCCTTGCTGATCTGATAAAAAGATGTCATGGAAAACATTGTTTGTGTCAAATCATCATTGGGTTAAACTTAGAAAAAATAAGTATATGTTAAGAAGAATGCTTGTTCCTTAGAAGGAAACTTTCTTTATATTTTTTATGTTCTCTGAAACACAAAATGAGATATTTTGAAGCATGTAGTATAATAAAACGTTGTAGGGCACTCTTGACAACTGTTGTAATTGTAATCCTGATAACGTAGTCAATAGAGTCAATGAAGTGTTTGGTTAAAAGCATTCTTTTAAAAATATTTCTCATCAGAACAAAGAAATGCGTACAGGAAAAAGAGTTCATGACCGAAACTGTCCCTTTAAATGTCATGTGTGTACAGTAATAAGTAAAATTCACACATATTTCTTACACTATCCACTTTGGCACCAAAACAGCCAAATAAAACAGTTCCATCTTCATTTTGAACTTCTGACAATGCCAATGATTTTGGATATAAAATGATCCTGC
>CM065658.1:22748719-22753719 GCA_033220385.1 Triplophysa yarkandensis
AGCAGGTGCTCTGAGAACTGATCCAGAGTCAGACATTCCTCTTCTAAAGACAACTGAAGAACCAAACACACGATAAAGATCTGCTCTGAGATCATACCAAAATGAAAAGAAAAGAGAGCAGGGTAAATCACCTGACAGACGAAAGCAAAGGCCTGACGTCCGGACCACTTAGATGAATGACCAGAATTTATCCACAAGCTCACTGAGAAAATTCCCCAACAGAGATGAACATGTGGCCAATTTCCTGATGATCTCACTCACCTGAAACACAGCACACACAGCACAATGATGTCACCTGAAAAATAAAACATCACTAAATAAATTATGATGTTATTTATTTCAGACAAAAATAGAATAATTCTAATCATGTCACATAGAAACACATTAACACTGCATGGACAATAAAAAAAAGTATTTCACACAAGCGATCAACAAAAACATTGGACAAATTTTGTTTTTGAGGGGCAGTCGTGCCCTGGTGGTTCAAGTCTTGGACTTGTGATGCGACGGTTGCTGGTTCGAGACTCGGTACCAGCGGGTGACACCACAACTGAGGCGAGTCCCTTGAGCAAGGCACCCACTGCTCCGGGTGTGTGTTCAGTGTGTGTGTGGTGGTGCACTGGGGTGGGTTAAATGCAGAGCACAAATTCCAAGTATGGAACACCATACTTGGCAACACGTCACGTCCCTTCACTTCAGTACAGTGTGTGCCATGACCTTCACTTTTTTTTTTTTAAATATGGGCCATTTGATTTTATCTAAAACAGATCTTTTCAGCACTCGTCATGTTAGTGTATTGTTAAATGTGTGTGGTATTGTCATCATCATACTGTCCTTATGTGTGTGTTTTTAAATACCAGTCTGTAAGATGTCCAGCGTACAGATGAGACACGATCTGTGCAAAGACAGAAGGCCAATGGTCTTAGATAATCATGAACATCTTGAGGGGCTGTACAATCCCAACAACAGAACCAGCTGCCTATCACAAAAACCCAACACGCATGCACACTTCAGATGTGTGATATTAAAGGCTTTATGGAAAAGAATAAAAAAATGGATGAATGTCATACTCAGCGAGTTCAGAGCGAAACCTCCAGTTTCTGCTGTTGTCTGTTACTAGAAACTCCTGCAGCTGGTACAGATATTTTCCTGCGAGTGTCCTGATGTAAGAGCTGAACACAGAACATGCACACAATGATGAAATCAAATGCTCTAATGTGTACAAAACAATACAGATCCCACAATGCAGTGTATTCAAGAGAATCAGACCCACACCCGACCAATTCTGTCCCAGACCACAACATGATTTACAGCTAACTTTTACGGTTCATATTTTGTTTTTGCTTTCTCTAGAGGAGTAATTTTAGAGACATGACACAGCAGAAGAATGTGACTGTCCACCTTGAGAAAGTCATAGAGATGTTTGAGAACTCCAATCCGTACTTCATCGAGATCCTTCAGAAAGCTGTTGAACACAGGCACCAGATCAGCAGCTGTCAGGTGATCTCCCAGAATCAGAGCAAGCTCATGGATGGAGAACGCCAGTGTCGTCTAACCTTCCACTTACACACAACATATATGAGAAATAAGCCAATCACAAGATACTGACAGGTTTTGCAGTGGGCAGAGCTATAACATGTCAGTTACCTGCATGTCAGAGGCCAGCGTCTCATATGTGTCTCTAAGGCAGTGCCAGTTGTGTCGTCCAAGTGTCAGGGCCACACCGGGCAGACTATAAGCGCAGTGTTTGGCGATCTCCATGTCTACGGTCTGAGCGCGGGACGGGTCAGTCATGGACAGATACTGATCCAGTAAAGCCTGAGGAACCACATCCTGCACCACAACACACACATGGTCAGAGCAGAGCATGATGGGATTAAGAGGAGTGACATCATACTGCTCAACTGACCTGTTGTTTCAATTTCTGCTCATCTTCAGGATTCAAACCTTCACTCATGTCCGAGTCCTCATCATCATGACTCACCTGCAGGTCGGAGCCACAAAAAAACTTAAGCCAATCAGATTTCATGACATACATTTTATAAGAGCTAACAACAGCAAGCAGAGCAAAACATCAGAAAACAAGAGAGCATGATTAGTTCAGCCGCTGAAGTGTATGTGCATATGTATTCTTCTGTATGAAATCATTGATAAACACCTGTGTGCTGGCTGACAGGAGATCAGGGGGCTGCTGGGAACAGTAGGGGTTGGATTGAGCTGACCTGGGCTCCAGAAATGCATCTTCAATGCCAGAATCCAACACAGTGGCCCTCAGAGCGGCTGTCAGGACATCTACTTGAGCTTTTACACACAGACACAATCATGTGAGGCGGATGTTTGAGCGCTAAGGAGGATTGTCTCCATCAGAGCTTCCACAAAGACTCAACTTCCTTTTAGGGCTGTGCAATATATCGAAATATTGCATGGTTTGCAATAAATGAGCTTATTAATACTTCAAAAAGTTATGTATAACAAAGTAAATAGAAACTTGTATGTATAGAAGTTGTTGGATGTAGAGATGTCAAAAATTTGTGGAAAGGACTGTCCTCTGGTCCAGCCAACTTTAAGATTGTTTGTATAAATGCAGAAATGTGATATATGGAGTAAGTCATGTTAAGAGAGCATTATATGTGGTTATATAATTTTATTTGTAAATTTTATTTAAAAAAAATATTGTATAGAGTTTTGCATGCTTTCGCATTTTTCAACATATCGCACATCTCTACTTCCTGCACTCATTTCATTTTCAGCTCTATCAAAGTTTTTGTTTTTAGTTTATAAATGTGTTTGTTGCGTTGAGGATGATGTTATGTTATTGTTATGGCCTCTGATGTACAGAACAGTGATTAAGTACAGGAGCCAATCACAGATCACACTGTCAGACCTTTAACATCAGGATCATCGATGTGCGGCTCCAGGTTCTCGATAAGTTCCTCCAGGTGTTTTCTGTCCAGTGTCTGAGCAGCGCTTGGATTGGAGGGCTGGATTTCTTCCACCAGTAGATTAAGGTCCAGCTCTGGAATGGGCGTCCTCCAGTAATGGAAAGAGTTAAAGAGCTCATGATCTGGGATTTTCCTGCGACTGGGATGATGTACTGCAGATATTCACTTCAGAGCTCTTCTCCTGTATCGTGTCGTTGAGCGTTGTTGACGGATTCTGATTTTCCTCCGCTTTGGTCCATGTGTCTGTGTTTTCAGAAAGGCGCTTAGACTCGTTTGCACAAAGATACTCATCACCTGACAGAACCTCTGCTGTCTGCTCCCCTCCACCCTCCTCCCCTACGCGTCGTCGTCATCATCATCATCATCTTCATCATCATCATGATCGCTTTGCACCTGACATCCATAGGCATTGTAGGAAACACAGTCCTGCTGTGGTGAGACAGCGGGCGTCTCTGCTGTCTGCTATCCGCGCCTTCCATGTTTGTGCTGCATGAGAAACAAGCAAGACATCAGCGAGACGTTATAGAGGAAAGATGTCATACATCAGTGTCTCTCACCTGTGTGTCCAGTCACTCTCACCGCTGGAGTCTCTGAAGTACTGCCCAGCGTTACTGCACGGGCTGGCGAATGTGGAGATGAACTGACCTAAAGACTGAAACGCTGCCTGACGCACCTGATGACAGACACACACATGTTACACACATGACACAAAAAAAGACTGAGGACGGATGTATGGGTGACAAACCCAACGAGACGGGTCGCTGATCAGACTGATGAAAAGAGACGAAAGCTTTGACCGCCGCACTTCTGGAGATGTAGCCGACGAGTACGCTCATGAAACACTCAGCACAGGCCTTCCTCACACCCCACACATTATCAGAACACAGCTGGAAAAACCTTGGCAACTAAAGACAAGACAGAGCGAAAATAACACATACTCATTTCTAATGTCATAATGTTCAATAAGTTCTGTGTGAGTCATGTGATGTGTGGTGTAACACACCAGTAACTCTTCTGTAGCTTCTCCTCCAACAACACTACACATATCTCCAAAGTTTGCTGCACAAACCTGCCACACAAACTTGAGCCAATGAGAAGAGACTATCCTTCATCTGACTCTCATCAGCAGCCAATCACATTTACTCACCTTGCGTACGTGGAACATGCGGCAATCACAGCACATCTCGCAGAAGCGTGCAGAAAGAGTCTTTCTGTGATGTCCTTGCCCACCATTGGTGCATTTTTACAAATGATCTGAAATCACAACCAAAAACAAATCATCATTTTGCTCTGATTGGTCGATATGAAAATGAAGTATGAACGATCTGTTAAAGTATGTGAAAATCCTTACGGCATGGCCTCAGTTTTCACATCATCATTGCTGTCAGGAGCTGTGAGATCCACAAGCACAGGACACACCAGTTTCTCCACATCACCTCGATCGATGAGCTCTTGCTCCAGAAGAACCAGAAGAGCCGCCTGACTCGTCTTACGACCTGCCGAAGAAAACTTCATCACAACCTTCTGATCAGAGAGAAAGAGAGATGAAATGAGTGAGCTTCACACACTCACCAGGTTATTCCTGGTCTGCCAGGTATCTCACCACGATGGGTAAGAGATACTTTGAGAAGGCAACTGGAATGGATGGTCGGTTCTCCTGACAAAATATCGCAATGTGTGGATTTGTTCCATGAGTTCTGCTCGAACTGTTGGCTCTGAGAAAAAAACACGTCTTTAAAAAAACACAACAACACAATTCCAGCACAGACACACAACACCGCGGAGAGCCGTACCCGAGTCATCGGCGAGGCTTTCGATCCTCTCCAGCACACAAACGCACTCTCTGTCATCATCACTGGTCGCTCGGAGTGTGTCCAAAATACTGCGAGCCACCATCTGTCTGAACTCACACAACACTAGACATCAATCAACATCACAGCACAACACATGTGAAGTTAAAGCTGTGTGTCTGTTACCTGTTAAACACGTTCTCACTGTTGATGTATTTATCAAGACGTCCCAGAGGAGTCAACATCTCATCCTGAGACACAAAATCCA
>CM065658.1:22761219-22768719 GCA_033220385.1 Triplophysa yarkandensis
ATGTTTCTCGTTTCCAGTGGAAAGATGCCAAACCTGATGACCTGATGGACTCGAAGCTGCGCTGTGTTTTTGACATGCCTTCAGAGAACGACAGAATGGTAAGGGCCACAGAATGAGCTGAAACGGATGAAGGGGTGTTGCCATGGACTGAGTCTCTGCTCTGATCGGCCAGCAGGGCTGAATGTGGAAGTGTACTAGACGTATATAGTGTGGTTCTCTGAACCATTGGACAGAACTAAACAAGAATCTTTCTGAAAATCCATTCTCATTTTTAGACTTGAATGATATTTGTAGTTGGTGCAGTCAAGCTGATGTTCCCAGTTGTGTGTTTGTGATCAGATTGAACAGGAATCCAGCAAAAGCACTGCTGTTCTGAACGCTTCTAAAGCGGACAGCACGTCAGGAGCCAAACCCAGCAGCCTGTCTATGGACGACACTGAGATGAGGAAACTGGTGGATGAGTGCAAGAGACTGCAGACAGAAGTGGGAAAACTGTTTGAGGAAAACCGTCAGCTTAAGGTCCAACCACCAGAAACAAAATAATCAAACCGAAAATGAGCAGATATTGTGTTGTGTTTGTTCTTACATCTGTGTCTTCCTGTGTGATTCAGGATGAAGGGCTGAGGATGAGGAGGACCAATTTGTTCGACAGCTCCGCCTCAAAGCCTTCAGCGATGCTGAGCAAAGACCCCGCCTCCAAATCTCTACCGTCATTGCTGGTCGTCATCGCTGCCATATTCATTGGCTTCTTTTTGGGAAAGTTTATGTTGTAGGGATTCGGCTTCCTCGTTTCCCGGGCCCGGCGAGCTTCGTGTGCGTTCTTGTCGATAACCGCTGCGTAGGTGGCGACGTGCCCGAAAGCGACGGTAATACATGTGTCTGTGTACAAGATCATTCAAACGGGCCTTGCCTTTCTCACACGGTTAGTACACAAATAAACAAACAAACACACACACACACACCCGAGAGGATCGTCGCGTTCTCCTGTTATTTCGTTTTTTGTGGTTCCGGGTGGGTTTTTCTGGGATCGGGAAAGAAGAAACTGTCCATTTGTCAAAACCTCAATAGAAGCCCTGTACGTTGGGCACCGTGTTTAGAGACCTACATGGAAATCTATGAATAAATAAAAGGATGTGCTTTCTTCTTTTCTGTGGTTTTATTAAGAGTTTAATGGAATGTTTTAAGTGTCATGTACATGTTCATTTTGATTCTTTTGACAGCAAGGAAAATACAGATTCATTATAAAAAACAAACCAATCTTCTTTGCTACTTGTTGCTGGATGAAACACTGAATTTCACATTGATTTACTGGGAAAATGTGTCTCCTGATTCCATGTTTTTCCTCACAATCTCCACTGTCACCAACATTTTAATTATTTGATTTAGTTTTTGTTAATGCAAATTATATATCCAATTGTGAGGCAACTTGACTGAATACAGATCAGCTTTTACAGTCCTGTGGTATATACCATTGCTTCAATAAAAACACTCATGAATCCGATGTTTGTTTCCTTGTCAAGTAAGTGTTTGCCTTAAAATACAGGGATAAAATGCTATGACTATCTAAATATTCTGAGTTAGTAACATGTAACAAGTAACATGATATTTAGTTTCTTATGCTGTTAACAGTCTGTAAATACATTTTATGACAAATATTCCACTTCATACTCAACATGCTGTACAAACTCCAGCTGCTACTGTAGATATAAGAAATGTAACGTTGACTGTTAATATAGAAATATTTAGCAGTGAAAATGAATAGGCGAATAGAAGATCTGCCATATTTACAGTATTAAAACTCATTTCTTGTTTAGGGGATGAAGCCAGATCACACCAATCACTATAAAGTTCTAAATTTCTCAGTGTTTAAGAGAAGAATGGAGTCCACATCAGAAGTAACCACCGATTATATGACAAAAACAGCGTCAAATCATACAGTTAGAATCACTGACAGCTAGTCAAAATCCACTTGCATTTAAAGGCTCAGTGACCTTAAAAGCTGATCCTGGTGCTGGGAGAATAGATAGTTTAGATGGTACTTGTTGATAATATAAAGTGCTTTGTTGGTTAAGCGGTTTAAATATTCTTTAAAACAAACATTTTATCATGTATTTTTTGTGAATAACAGGGATATTATCACTGGGCTGCATGCATCTTCAGACCTTTCTCACCTAACAACACATCCTGGTGATTTAGACACATCATGTTCCACGCAAAATTTGATCAGATCACCTAAAGAGTCTCCAAATGCTTCAAAAAGTGCAAACAAACGATCTGACCTGACTCACGATGAGATGTCTCAAATCCTCATGGCTACATGATAACTAATATCATCAATACAGTGAGATGAAATAAACGTGTGATGCCGTCAGATCCATTGCTCAGTCTGAAGTGTTGGTCACCCTCTTTACTCACATGTGGCTCTCCCTTCTGGCCGGCGGTACAGAGAATAAGAGGCGGCTGGTAAGATGTGGCCCGTTTCTGAGGTCGATCAGGACTGGAGCCATTGGTGGGTCTCTGGCCGTTATAGAGGAGAAGGTGTCCCTCAGAATCTTGACCCATACTAAAGAGCTCATACTCCGTGTGCGGCAGCCGGATTCCCAGTGCGGCACAACCAGCCGTAGATGTCACGTCCTGTTGAACGGCAAGCTTCCAAGAGCCTTCTGCTCCACATTCATGTCCGCTAAAGACGTTCAGCAGAGACGTGGTGGCCACATCCATCGGCGTCACCTTCATCTGTGTCACTAGAGTTTGATGAGTCAAAAGAGAATCTGTATACTATATACCATAATGTAAAACTGTGCTATATAAACATACGAGTGAATACCATAAAGAAAAAGGACTGATCTTAAGGGAATCCATATAGGAAGCAAATAGAAAAGCTTGCCTGTTTCTCAGATAATTCTCCTGAAAAGAGTGTACAATGGCCAATGAGAGTTACAGAAGAGATCTCTATAATGTCTCAAGCTATGATCAGATCTAAGCAAGTTTGCATTTAAAAGTTAACATGAACTCAAACAGTTCTCATCAAATTTACTGAAATTTGTATGACTCAAAAAACCTTGTGTTGTTTTGCTATGGGCACACAATCTGTTTCAATAACAGCTCAAATATGGATCCATACAAGGTTTTTCTTCTGAACATTCACAAGTAAAAATTCTTCTACAGAATCAAATAAAACATTTCAAACACCAAAGAACATAATGTGGAGAGAGAGAGACCAGAGAGACCAGAGAGAGACCAGAGAGAGAGAGAGACCAGAGAGAGAGAGAGAGAGAGAGTGAGAGAGTGAGAAAGAGAGAGAGAGAGAGAGAGAGAGAGAGAGACCAGAGAGAGAGAGAGTGAGACCAGAGAGAGAGAGACCAGAGACCAGAGAGAGAGAGAGAGAGTGAGAGAGTGAGAAAGAGAGAGAGAGAGAGAGAGAGAGAGAGAGAGAGAGAGACCAGAGAGAGAGAGAGTGAGAGACCAGAGAGAGAGAGAGTGAGAGAGTGAGAAGAGAGAGAGAGAGAGAGAGAGAGAGAGAGAGAGAGAGAGAGAGAGAGAGAGAGAGAGACCAGAGAGAGAGAGACCAGAGAGACCAGAGAGAGAGAGAGAGAGAGAGACCAGAGAGAGAGAGAGAGAGAGACCAGAGAGAGAGAGAGAGAGAGACCAGAGAGACCAGAGAGAGAGAGAGAGAGAGACCAGAGAGAGAGAGAGAGAGAGACCAGAGAGACCAGAGAGACCAGAGAGAGAGAGAGAGAGAGACCAGAGAGACCAGAGAGACCAGAGAGAGAGAGAGAGAGAGACCAGAGAGAGAGAGAGAGAGAGACCAGAGAGACCAGAGAGAGAGAGAGAGAGAGACCAGAGAGAGAGAGAGAGAGAGACCAGAGAGACCAGAGAGAGAGAGAGACCAGAGAGACCAGAGAGAGAGAGAGAGAGAGAGAGAGAGAGAGAGAGAGACCAGAGAGAGAGAGAGAGAGAGAGACCAGAGAGAGACCAGAGAGAGAGAGAGAGACATGTGTACCTGTAAAAGTAAAGTCTACAGCACCCATGACTGTGGATGAAGAAGCTCCTCTGATGTAATGTCCACCCGCTGTGATGCTGAAGGACTGGTGCCTGCACACTGGGTCAGAGAAATGCTTATAATGTCCTTCCCATGTACTGCTCTCCTCATGGAATGTCAGATATCGGGTGAGGAAGAGTACGCCCGGACGAACTTCACATCGTGTGCTCACCCAGTTTCCATGGAGACGTACCGGTTGGTTCTTCTGGGAATGCAAGACGGGAGGATGATGAAGGTCGGCTAAAGCAATAGTTTGACAAACCCTGCAGTGACGCTCATCGGTCTGAAAGCAAAATAAAGTAACATCCAGATTTAAATCATTTCAATCATGTCATCATCGGTCTGTTTCACATGATAAAAGTAAAATGGATTACAAACAAAAAGTCATATCTGAGAAGTTTATTCTGTCTCTAATGTGAACGAGATCATGTGAAATCACTCATGAATTCTGCTCTTAAACTGAAAGTTTCAGTAATTTAAATCTTCTGATACTGATGAACAACACACATTAAACAATAATCTCAATATCACCAGCAAATGAAAGACAGCAGTTTGAGAAATCATAGAACAGAACAATCACACATGAGATCTCTTTAACATCTCAGATATTTCTCCTTAGATCGAAGTAAAAATGTCCGTATTATAAGAGATGTCTCAAACAGAGGTCAGATTTCTCAAGTTTGCAATCAAAAATGGATTTCAAAAATGACTGAAGATGTCAATATCAACTCATTAAATTTCCTCAAATCCAGATGATTTAACATTCATTCCAGTTGATGCTCAACTGAAACACAACTGAGAACTAAAGAGGAGCAACACCTGAGCAATTCAATGTTTCTCGAGTGTTTGTTGAATATCAATGAGTAGAAGCTCAAAGACTGAACACTGAATGAATGCTGAATAAAGACAGCGGCACATTTTCAAGTTCTGACCTCATTTGAAAGTCACTTCACACGCGGCACCTTTAGCACAGACAGAACAGAAAGTTAAACCCCTGTAAGACCAGCGAGAACTAAAACCAGCACAGCACGCCATGAACCAGTCAAGAGACTTCAGCGATTAAACTTCAAAGTTTTAGCTGTGAGAGTCATTCTGTGAGGGACAACATCACCTATACTAAACCTCTGAGCGAGGAGGTTTCGTTCTCCTTCCTCTCTGATGTCTGCAAGAAATAATCCAGATTTGAAATAGATCTCACGTTTGATTTGTGTTGTCAGGTGAAAGGAGGGATAAGAGCTGTGATTTAATGTCAATGAATCACGGGAAAAGTCCTTCACACATGTACATACAGCAGACGTGAGAGAAACGGCCCATCAATTATTCAGGATGGAAGTAGAATTCATTAACATTGCATTACATGTTTCACATCCACTTTTAGCTGCCGCTCGCACTCACATGAAAGAAATGAATCTATCAGAAAAACTCATCTCAGGTTTCTGTCAGGCACGCGCCGCGCCGGATTCCACACCGCTGGCCTTTGCAAACACTATTTCCACATTCCCTTTGAAGCCGCATGGCTGAAATCACCCGATTTAAACGACAGTAGACGAGCGACTGGGAATGAGACCGGGTTTGGGTAATACCGAAGTGAAATTACAGTGACGGCTGTTGGTGAATATGAAATGTGCGAGGCGGCCCGAAGAGTGCACACGTCACATGAATTAATAACGGCTGATGTCACATCTTACATTCAGCACAATGTCATGTATTATACAAAGTTTAACTTCAGCAAATATGGCCCTATATGAATAAATCATTCTTCTGTCTCAAGCTTCATGACTTTTGTTTTCAGTTGGTCTGAATCAGATCATCCCATTCATACCGTCGGATAAAAATGAGTACTGCTTTTAACATTTTAATGGTACACAAATGAGAATACTGTAGATATGTCCGTGTCAGTGTCTGGTTGCTATGGTTGTAAAGCTGTTTAACATTTGATGTTAAAAGTGGATGCAGACTCTTATCATGTCATAAATATAGAGATGATGTCATACCCCTGGTGTATTAATAAACATGTGAAAGGAAATGTATTGACACACCGTACAGACATCTTACTCTGTTAGGGTGTTCAAGTCAACACAAATATATATTTTTTAACATAAACAGGACAGGACATTCATTTGTGACAACCAGTCACAAAGATCTATTTTATTCCTGATTGGGATAAAACAATTTAATATTCAATTTAATATTTAATATTCTTACTATAAACGGATCATTTTGACCGAGAAAGTGTATTTTGTACTATAGTCCGTATGATCTATGGTTCTGTGGTCCAGGGTCACATTTGGGAAATAACTAGAGGCTAAGGGCTGGGGATGATGATGTAAGAAGAAAAGTTTTCCGTTTAGCAAATTACAACATTTTAATGAAACGATCTGTTCTTCAAACCAGTTGAACGGTTCACAGTTACAGAAACAGAATAATTACATTACATTTATTCATTAAGCAGATGAATTTCATCTAAAATCATCTGATCAAAACTTTGATGACTTTGACTCTAATGTATTCTGCTCTTTTCTTAATTTTAATTCCAGGTGACAATATATGACATAATTGAACTCTTTGTTCTTAATATTAATGCTCTTCATTCAGACGGGTGAAGCGCATCAATATGGAGCAGCAGTTAACGCATTACGCAGACGTGCGGTGCCGTAGATTCTGACCTTGATGCTTTGCAGGGGGGTCTGGTAGCCAGAGGGCCGGTGGAGTCTCCTCTGAGCCCGCTCCGTGTGAACATCTCCCAGGAAGAGCTCCTCCACCTCTCTGCTGGGGTCGCCATGGTGATAGCGCCTCTCCAGCCGCATTAGCTGCAGTTCCTGCATGCTGAAGTCTAAGCCAGGGGTGCAGTCACGACCTGAAGACGCCCACCGCTCGTCCCACAACTCATAGGTCTGACCCGGCCGCAACCCTCCTCGCAGGTCACAAGCCGTCTCCAGGCGTCGCTGGACATCTGTCGCCTGGCTGTAACACAGTAGCTGAACTCGGCTCAGGCGGTACTCAGCCTCGCTGCCCCCGCGGACGACCCATGAGGCTCGCAGCGGGCGGACGCTGCCCTGGATCAGAAGAGTGTAGATGGGTTGAGCGCACTGATGGTCCTGGTAGTAGAACTGTAGCGCATGGAAGGTGTGATTGGAGTAGAAATGATAGGAGCGAGCAAGGAATTCTGGGCCGGGTCGCACCTCACAACTGCAATGAGAAAAATTATTCCATAAGAAAATTACCACAGCTGAACAGTGATGAAACCACATAGTAATACTGAGGCCCAGAATGATGACGACATTCATTGGGTGACCCACTCAAAATAAGAGCAACCCCACAGACTTCTATTGTAAGAAAAACATTGAGACATTTCTTAAAATATCTTCTATTGTGTTCCAGTGAAAGTTTCATACACACATGAGAGAGAATAAGGATAAAATTACAAAATGATGAAGATGATGATCTGAGGAGGATCA